>JAJPUD010006989.1:0-34533 GCA_023553655.1 Myrmecobius fasciatus
GTTAGGGCATAAAAACCTCAAAATCAAATGCAGAAAGGCAGAAATAGCAAATGCATTTTTTCAGATCATGATGCAATAAAAATCACATGAAATATAAGTCCAGGAGAAAATAGTCTAAAAAGTAATTGGAAACTAAATGATCTCATCCTAAAGAATGAATGGGATGAGGCGGAGCCAAGATGGTAGAGTGAAAACGTGACTCTCTGTGTCCTTCTCTGACTTTCTCTCAAATCAACAATAAAATAATCCTCTGAACTGATCTTTAAGTCAACGAATCCAGAAATATTTGGACACTGCTTCCAGTTACCTCTGAAGAACTTCATATCAGGTCTGTTTCACTCAGGCAGAGGCGTAAACAATTTGCTCGGTGCAGTCCAGAACTAAGGGTGGGATTCAGCTCAGCGTGGCAGAAACTCCAAATTCCAAACACCTGGGGTGTATCTGAGGCACTCGGGACACTCTGCCCTGATTGGGGACAGGTGTTCTGGCAGATTTGCCTTTTTTAAGGAGTAAATCAGCCAAAGTCCTAGCCCCATCAGGCAAAGTCCTAGCCCTACCAGCCCAGCACCTTAAGTTAATTAGTAGAATTGCCCCAGGGCAAACTACTGCAGCCTCGGCTTCTCTAGCCTTGAACAGACCTCCACACTGTCTTAAAAAAATGAAGAAACAGAAGAGAGCTCTCACCATAAACAGCTTCTATCGAGAGAAAGGGCAGACCCCAGATCCTGAGGTTCCTATGGGCAAAACAACTCCAGAGGAAGCCATCAAGGACCATCACTGGTCCCCTTTTCAAAAGTCCTTTCTGGAAGATTGCATAAAGAATCTCAAAAGAGAACCTGATGATAAATGGGGTAATGAACTGAGATCAGTGCAAGAAGCCCTCCAAAAGAGATATGATAAAGACACCAATTTATTGGGGGAAAAAATGGTGAATTGGAAATAGACAATAATTCACTGAAAAATAAAATTAGTGAAGTGGAAAAAGAGCGCAATGAACAAATTGGCCAGTTACAAAAGGAGCTTAAAAAGGTAACTAAAGAAAACAACACTTTAAAAATAAGAATTGAACAAATGCAAGTGAATGATTCAATAAGACTTCAATAATCAGTCAAACAAAAACAAAAAAAATGAAAAAATAGAAGAAAATATGAAATATCTCCTAGGAAAAACAACTGACTTGGAAAATAGATCTAGGAGAAAAAAATCTAAGGATTATTGGACTTCCTGAAAGCCATGATGAAAAAAAAGAATCTAAACACTATCTTCCAGGAAATCCTCAAAGAAAACTGCCGTGAGGTTGTAGAATCAGAAGGCAAAATCACCATTGAAAGAATTCACCAATCACCTCCTGAAAGAGACCCCAAAATTAAAACCCCAAGGAATATTGTGGCTAAATTTCAGGACTATCGCACCAAGGAAAATATTTTGCTAGCAGCTAGAAAAAAACAATTCAAATACCAAGGATCTATAATTAGAATCACACATGATCTGTCAGCCTCCACACTGAAGGATCAAAGGGCCTGGAACCAGATATTCCGAAAAGGCAAAGGAACTTGGATTACAGCCAAGAATAACCTATCCTGCTAGAATGAGCATTATCCTCCAGGGAAAAAGTTGGTCATTTAATGATATAGGTGAATTTCCCCTATTTCTAATGAAAAGACCAGATCTGAACAAAAAAAAATCTGCCTCCAAACACAGAACTCAAGAGAAATATAAAAAGGTAAAAAGGAAAGGACTCTTGAGAACTTTATTTCTACTATGGGGATACTTAAAGATTGGGGGTATAATGTAATGTTACTTTGATAATAAGAAAAAGAAAACCAGAGGGGAAAAGGCTATCATACTGGGGGAAAGAGGGAAAAGGTGGTAAAATGAGGTTAAAAAAAAAGGAGGTAAAAATAAGGTATAATGTCATGAAGAGGCAAAGAAAACCTAATATAATTGAGGGAAAGAAGAGAGGGAGATGAGCATTGTGTAAATCTTACTCTCATCAGATTGGGCTCTAAAAGTTTATATCAGACACATTTGGTTTCACAGAGAAACTTGTCCTTCCTTAAAGGGAAGTAGGAGGGAAAGGAGGAAAAGAAAGGGATAGATTAGTAAAAGGGAAATTAGAAGAATCAGGGGAAAGGAGTTAAAAAGAGGGACGGGCTCTAAAGAAAGGAGGATTATTTATGGGAGGGGGTCATTAAAAACAAAATACTGATGAGGGGGGAAGGGAGAAAGGGGAAAGGAAAGGGGAAAGGAAAGGGAAAAATATAACTTGGGTAAATAAGATGGCAGGAAATACAGAATTAGTTATTCTAACTATAAATATGAATGGGATGAACTCTCCCGTAAAACGGAAGCAGATAGCAGACTGGATTATAAACCAGAATCCAACAATATGTTGTCTACAGGAAACACATCTAAAGCATAGTGACACATACAGGGTGAAGGTAAAAGTCTGGAGCAGAACATATTATGCTTCAAGTGAACGAAAAAAAGCAGGGGTAGCAATCCTGATATCAGATCAAGTAAAAGCAAAGATAGATCTAATCAAAAGAGATAAGGAAGGAAACTATATTTTATTAAAGGGTACCATAAATGATGTAGCAATATCAATACTAAATATATATGCACCAAGTACAATAGCATCCAAATTGCTAGGGGAGAAATTAAGAGAGATGCAAGAAGAAATAGACAGCCAAACTATATTAGTGGGGGATCTCAACCATGGTCTCTCAGAATTAGATAAATCAAACCACAAAATAAATAAGAAAGAAACTGGGGAGGTAAACCAAATTGTTAGAAAAGTTAGGTATGATAGATCCTTGGAGAAAATTGAATGAAGACAGTAGGGAGTTGACTTTTTCTCAGCAGTCCATGGAACTTATACAAAAATTGACCACGTGTTAGGGCAGAAAAACATCAAAATCAAATGCAGAAAGGCAGAAATAGTAAATGCATCTTTTTCAGATCATGATGCAATAAAAATCACATGGAATATAAGACCAGGAGAAAATAGACCAAAAGTTAATTGGAAATTAAATAATCTAATCCTGAAGAATGAATGGGTGAAAGAGCAAATCACAGACACAAACAATAATTTCATCCAGGAGAATGACAATAATGAGACAACATACCAAAATTTGTGGGATACAGCCAAAGCGGTTATAAGGGGCAATTTTATATCTCTAGATGCTTACTTGCATAAAATAGAGAAAGAAGAGATCAATTAATTGGGTTTATTATTAAAAAACTAGAAAAAGAACAAATTAAAAACCTTCAATTAAATACCAAATTGGAAATTCTAAAAATAAAAGGGGAAATTAATAAAATTGAAAATAAGAAAACTATTGAATTAATAAATAAAACTAAGAGTTGGTTTTATGAAAAAACCAACAAAATAGATAAGCCTTTAGTTTATTTGATCAGAAAAAGGAAAGAGGAAAATCAAATTGTTGGTCTCAAATATGATAAGGGAGAACTTTCTTCCAATGAAGAGGAAATTAGAGTAATAATTAGGAGTTAATTTGCCCAACTTTATGCCAATAAATTTGATAATCTAAATGAAATGGAGGAATATCTACAAAAATGTAGTTTGCCCAGGTTAACAGAAGAGGAAATAAATTACTTAAATAGCCCCATTTTAGAAAAAGAAATAGAACAAGCTATTAACCAACTCCCTAAGAAAAAATCTCCAGGGCCAGATGGATTTACATGTGAATTCTACCAAACATTCAAAGAACAATTAATTACAATACTATACAAACTATTTGAGAAAATAGGGACAGAAGGTATACTGCCAAATTCCTTTTATGATACCGATATGGTGCTGAAAGCTAAACCAGGTAGGGTGAAAACAGGGAAAGAAAACTATAGACCCATTTCCCTAATGAATATTGATGCAAAAATTTTAAATAAGATTTTAGCAATGAGATTACAGAAAGTTATCTCCAGGATAATACACTATGACCAAGTAGGATTTATACCAGGAATGCAGGGCTGGTTCAATATCAGGAAAACTATCAGCATAATCAATTATACTAATAACCAAACTAACAAAAACCATATGATTATCTCCATAGATGCAGAAAAAGCATTCGATAAAATCCAACACCCATTCCTATTAAAAACACTAGAGAGTATAGGAATAAATGGGCTTTTCCTTAAAATGATTAGTAGCATCTACTTAAAACCATCAGCAAGAATCGTATGTAATAGAGACAAACTAGAACCATTCCCAGTAAGATCAGGAGTGAAACAAGGCTGCCCACTGTCACCATTACTATTCAATATTGTATTAGAAATGTTAGCTTTGGCAATAAGAGAAGAAAAAGAGATAAAAGGAATCAGAGTAGGTAATGAAGAAACCAAATTATCACTCTTTGCAGATGATATGATGGTATACTTAGAGAACCCTAGAGACTCAACTAAAAAACTACTAGAAACAATTCACAACTTTAGCAAAGTGGCAGGATTCAAAATAAATCCACATAAATCATCAGCATTTTTATATATTACCAACAAAGTTCAGCAGCAAGAGATACAAAAAGAAATTCCATTCCAAATAGCAGATGAGATGATAGGATAAAATATTTGGGAATCTATTTGCCAAGGAAAAGTCAGAAACTATATGACTAAACTACAAAACACTTTCCACACAAATAAAATCAGACCTAGTCAATTGGAAAAACATTAAGTGCTCATGGGTAGGCCGAGTGAATATAATAAAAATGACAATACTACCCAAACTAATCTACCTATTTAGTGCCATACCAATCAAACTCCTAAGGAATTATTTTACAGATCTAGAAAAAATAGTAGCAAAGTTCATTTGGAAGAACAAAAGGTCAAGAATTTCAAGGGAATTAATGAAAAAAAAGTCTGACGATGATGGTGGACTTGCTGTACCAGATCTAAAACTATATTATAAAGCAGCAGTCATCAAAACCATTTGGTACTGGCTGAGAAATAGAGCAGTCGATCAGTGGCATAAGATAAGATATCAGGACAATCTAGGCAATAACTTTAGCAATTTAGTGTTTGATAAACCCAAAGACCCCAGCTTTTGGGATAAGTACTCATTTTTTTGACAAAAACTGCTGGGAAAATTGGAAACTAGCATGGAAGAAATTAGGACTGGACCAACACCTAGCACCACATACCAAGATAAGATCTAAATGGGTTCATGATCTAGATATAAAGAGTGATATTGTAAGCAAATTAGAGGAACATAGTATAGTTTACCTCTCAGACCTGTGGAGATGGAATAAATTTATGTCCAAAGAAGATCTGGAACTCTTAATTGAACACAAGGTAGATAATTTTGATTATATTAAGTTAAAAAGGTTTTGTACAAGCAAAACTAATGCAGAGAAGATTAGAAGGGAAGCAATAAACTGGGAAAACATTTTTACATTCCAGGTTCTGATAAAGGTCTCATTTCTATGCTATGCTCAAAAAGTTATCAAACAGTGCATACCCTTTGATCCAGCAGTGTTTCTACTGGGCCTATATCCCAAAGAGATTTTAAGGGAGGGAAAGGGACCCACATGTGCAAAAATGTTTGTGGCAGCCCTTTTTGTAGTGGCAAGAAACTGGAAATTGAAAAGATGCCCATCAATTGGAGAATGGCTGAATAAATTATGGTATATGAATGTTATGGGATATTATTGTTCTGTAAGAAACGACCAGCAGGAGGATTTTAGAGAGGCCTGGAGAGACTTGTCTGAACTGATGCTGAGTGAAATCAGCAGAACCAGGAGAACATTATACACAGCAACAAGACTATACAATGATCAATTTTGATGGACATGGTTCTCTTCAACAATGATGTGATTCAAACCAGTTGTTCTGCGATGAAGATAGTCATATACATCCAGGGAGAGGCCTGTGGGAACTGAGAGTGAACCACAACACAGCATTTTAACGCTTTCTGTGAATATTTCCATGCATTCTGTTTTCCTTCTTAGGTTGTTTTTTTCTTCTTCTCTTTCTAGATCTGATGTTTCTTGTGCAGTAAGATAACTATAGATATGTATACATGTATTGTATTTGTCATATAATTTATCCTATCTAGCATGTATTAGATTACCTGTCATCTAGGGGTGGGGGATGGGGGGAAGGAAAGGAAAAGCTTGGGAAAAAAAAAGTTTTTTTGCAAAGGTCAATGTTGAAAGGTCACTCATATGTTTTGTAAATAAAAAGCTTTATAAAAAAATATATACGGAGAATTAACTCAAATTTATAAGAATTCAATTCTTATAATTCTCCAATTGATAAATGGTCAAAGAATATGGACAGACAATTTTCAGATGAAGAAATTAAAACTATTTCTAGTCATATGAAAAGGTGCTTCAAGTCACTATTGATCAGAGAAATGCAAATTAAGACAACTCTCAGGTACCACTACACACCTCTCAGATTGGCTAAGATGACAGGAAAAGATGATAAATGTTGGAGGGGATGTGGGAAAGCTAGGACACTGATACCTTGTTGGTGGAACTATGAATGGATTTAACCATTCTGGAGAGCAATTTGGAACTGTGCTCAAAAAGTTATCAAACTGTGCATACCCTTTGACCCAGTAGTATTTCTATTGGGCTTATATCCCAAAGAGATCTTAAAGGAGGAAAAGGGACTCACATGTGCAAGAATGTTTGTGGCAGCTTTTTTGTAGTGGCTAGAAACTAGAAATTGAATGGATGTCCATCAATTGGAGAATGGTTAAATAAGTTATGGCACATGAATGTTATGGAATATTATTGTTCTGTAAGAAACAACCAGCAGGATGATTTCAGAGAAGCCTGGAGAGACTTCCATGAACCTATGCTAAGTGAAATGAGCAGAACCAGGAAATCATTATACACTGCAACAAGACTATATGATGATCAATTCTGATGGACATGGCTCTCTTCAACAATGAGATGATTCAAACTAATTCCAGTTGTTCAGTGATGAAGACAGTCATATACATCCAGAGAGAGGCCTGAGGGAACTGAATGTGAACCACAACATAGCATTTTCACGCTTTCTGTTGATGTCTACTTGCATTTTGTTTTCCTTCTCAGGGTTTTTTCTTTCTAGATTTGATTTTTCTTGTGCATCAAGATAACTGTATAAATATGTATACATATATTGGATTTAACATATATTTTTACATATTTAACATGTATTGGACTACCTGCCATCTAGGGAAGAGGGTGGAGGGAAAGAAGGAAAAATTTGGAATGCAAAGTTTTGCAAGGGTCAATGTTGAAAAATTACCCATGCCTATGTTTTGTAAATAAAAATAAAAAAAAATCCCAAACTTTATATATCTTGAGCAGAGCCCTATGTACAATACTTCATCCCTATCTATATGATACTTTCTTCTATTAGCATATGGTATAGGAAGGAACACATAAAAAACTGAGATAGAACCCTGAAATTCTCTTTATTAGAAATTTCCTCAAGGACACACCCTAATTGAACTAAAGTCAAAAAAAAAGCAAAGAATACAAAGGCATCTTTAATAATTTCTCAAAAGTTACAATATTGTAACTATAACTATATCCATTCATTAGTTTTTGTAACTTTTCTCTATATACCAGCTTCTTCTCCATCTGCCCCTGAAAACATTTCATTATTTTCTATATCAGTAAAGTAGCTAACTGCACAAAACATAAAGCAATAACATATTAAGGGCCAAAACTTGGTGTGAAGGAAAAATAATTGCTGTTTGAAGATAGTCTATGAACCTGTAGAATATAGTATAGGCTGACTTTACACATTACTGCTAGACTTAATTTTCTTTAAGTCCTTTATTATTCTAAGCAGAGGTCTGCTCCATTATTTCTAGCTCACACAGCATAAATGTTGCCTAATCCCCTGAAGTTAAGTACTAGTTCTTATGACTGGATATTTTACACAGGCTTACTGAATAAATGCTTGGCATATAATAAAGTTCAACTAATTATGCCAACATACTCAAATTAACTCAACCTTGAGTAATTTAGTTAATCTCTCTGAGCCTTATGGAAAGGGGTATAAATTAACTGGAAAGAGGAAAAAATGAGAAAAATGTATTGTATCAAGGGATAAATGAAAATGATTTTGGGGGAAGTTGATAAAGTTTTTAAGGTAATTCCAACTGAATTGCATAAATGTTTTGAACAATCATGGACTAGGAATAAATATATGATCTACTAATTTAATTGTCTTGAAAGACAAGGTTAATTTAGATAGAAATTCTAGTATGACTATTTTTTTTGTGTAAAGAAGTGTTTTAATCACAATGCATTCAATTACAGCATATAGTTAAAAAAACAAATAAATGTAATGCTCTAATTCCAGTTTGCTATAAAAAGGCAACATATAGAATTGTGTTTAAAAGGAAAAATCCTTTTAATTTTAAGAAATTGAAATCAAACCCATAACTATGATGTTTAAGTTTGAAAACCATTCAAACCAAAGCTTGGAAACTTATTGACATTTCATTTTAATATGATGAGAACCAATAAAATTGGTTCTCATTCATTCTGAAGAAAAATGTCATCAGTCAATTATTTACTTCTGCTATGGGGAAAGCACTATGCTAAGTGCAAGGAGTATGAAGAAAAACAAAACAGTTATGTCAGGGACCAGACCCAATATCATCAAAGATAATTAAAAAGGTTCAAATCTATTTTTAAAAGCTAAAGCTAGACAAACAGGACTATCCATAATTAAAATCAATAGCAGTTTTTTTTTCTCTTTCATTTTTAATCTCTGTTATCAGACATTATTTGCTAAATAGAGGAAAGGGAAGGGACACATTTCAATATAAAAGTAAAGTACAAATAAAGAGGCATTCTAGAAACATAAAATCCACTTAAGTCAGATTAATACATGTAAAATAGTTATGAAAGGTTGGGGACAAAGTTCTGAAGAACTTCTACAATCACGATAGGAGCTCTTTGCTTTAAGTTGCCCAATTCCTAGATTATTTAAGCATACATGCCTAAATCAATAATGTAAGCCTCTCCACCTCTCCTTTCCTAAGTGATCCCAATAAGACTTAAATGGATGGTTTATAGTACTAGGTAGTAATCCCCTAAGGTATGAATCAAGGATGTATTTGGACCAACAGGACTGCTTTTAATATGATTCTCTTTAGATTATCCATTTAACCCATCTTTTAATTTCTTCTTAAAGAAAGACAACGGAATGTCTCCTATTGAACAATTTTAGATTTTTCCTTCCAGTGTTCCCAGCTGCCAGAATCTTTGGCCTTGACATAAGGGAAGACTAACCAAAGTTCAACTGATCCTGACCATAAAAAGACACTTAAATAGGTAGTAGAACTGGAAAGTCAGACAAGAAGGAAGAACAAAAAAAGGCATCTAAATAGGATAGAGGAAGAAGCCATTGAAAACAGTCACCTGTGTGATACAATTTGAACAGAGACTGAAAAACAAGCCATAAGGACCTGCCAGTGTTGTTTGAATCTGTATAATGATTAGGTCCCAATATTGTGAGAACCTATTGGAAGATCAGACCTGATCCTATGACCCAAGCAAAACTTTTAATAGTTATTACTTATAAATAAAATGATTAGGTGTACAAGATTACTTGTTTCTTGTCTTAATCTCTTTGAGAAAGCAGGGACTATTTTAATTTTCTATTAGTATCCTTGTAACTTAGCTCTGTGTTTTGCACATAGTAAACACTCAATAAATGTTTCATTTGTTCATTATTTTTTACTTTTTATTTAAATAGCATTTACCTTTGATTTAAAAAATTGACAAGTAGAAATCCTAAGCAAAGTTATACTGATATAGTAGAAATCCCAATAATAGAGATGCCAATACTTTTCAAGAAACTTCAGACCATCTGCCTTAAGAATGATGTAGTCCCCTTAAAATGTAGCTTTTCCAAGTGATGTGGCATAACTTTGGAAAATGTTTGTGAAAGAAAAGGAGTTGGGCTTGATATCTTTATTCCACCATGCTATCCATCAAGATGTCTGGTTTGTTATCCAAAAGTCTAGATTGCTATACCAGATCTGGACCCAAAAAATAAGCACTTCTTAGTTTCATGAAAGAAGAAAGAGGGGTCATTGTTAACTCCCAATACCAAACTTCCCATCAATCATGTTGACCCCAATCTCATGGCATTTGCCCTGCTCTGTTCTTTCTTCCATACTCTCCAAATCCCTATAATTTTACCTGTTTGCTCCCTGCTCTTTGCTATTTTACTGTGTTGGAATTTAGTCCACTTTAATTAGCATTACAATTATAATAAAACTGCCTTTTGGCTTAGAGATTCCTTCAAATTCCTTTGAGACATCTGCAACACTAGTCTGAAATTTCAATATTTTGAGGACCTCCCTGAGTCCCAGCAATATTTTATTTAGTTCTCATATGTTTAGATAAAATAAGAGAGAGCCTGCCTTGTTTTAGAGAGATTAAATATTTGATCCAGACATGGAGATGTCTAGACCTCAAGGCAGAGCTATTATGATAATGCGATGTACCAATGTTGAACTATCAAGTTTAAAAAACATGAGATGATAATAACCGCAGACTGGAAAACAGCAAATGACAATTATTTTCCTTTCTCTGAAGGACAAAAGGTTTTAGAAAGAAAGCTACTTACTATCCCAAGGACCTAAAGGACAGGGACTAAGTTACTTGGAAAAGGAATGAAGGCTAAGTAAGTGAACTGCTAAGGAAGCTCCATACTAAGGAAATGGGGGAGAAAGTTGTCTAGGCATTTTCAATCATTAGGGAATGATTGACAATTCAGTTTGTCTTTCCCATCAATGCAACTAAATAGTTAAATATATGGCAATTTCATTCAGGAGCCTGAGTTGTTTTGTTTTGTTTTTCATGTTCACTTCCTTAGAAGAAAACATATGTAGTAAATCAAGTATACTTCACTATGGACATTATTTTTTTTATCTTGGCATTGTTTTTTGGAAGTTCTCTCTCTCTCTCTCTTTTTTTGCTTTTTTATGTTATTTTCAAATATTTTTGTTTATTCAATCTTCTTTTGGTTCTGACCTTTTAAAATGTTTTAGCTTTCAATTTAAATTTTATTTGCTTCAATTTTTTATATTTTTAAATCGGTTTTAATTTTAAGCTTTATTTAGCATCCTAGATGGTCCATTCTCTCTCTCATTTTATTGTTAGCATTCTGCTATATGGTTATATTATTTCTCTATGAAAGGACTTATTTCAATGATACTAATGGTTAAATTATGATTTAAAATGTGATTATTATGAGATTTTTGCTTATTAACAAAATATTACTAGCAATAATTATTACTAATATTCATTACTAATTAGGAACAGTAATATCACTAGTAATTTATATACTTAACTAAGTCCACTGTATCATTTACATACACTGCTTTATTTTGCCATTGTAATATATTTCACATCTGGCATTGAACTCAACATTATTAGTTTGTTGAAGCACTATCATAGCTCAAACTATAGAATAGATAGTGTATTGTGAGAATTAAAAGTATGATGTTTTCTTGTAGAAAGTCATAGCAGTGTCCTAACTCTGAGTGGATCCAGAAAATAAAAATATATTTTAAGCACCCAGAAAAAGAAACTTGAAAGAGTTGGAAGACTATAATAAAATTCATAGCAAAGTCAAAATAGGGGAGACTTTTCAGATAGTACTGTATGTATTACTTGATCTGTTTGTTTATATTTAATTATAGTATATGAGACAATAGGAAATAGTATAAGAACTGACCCCCATCCCATTCCCTAAGGAGAAAAAAAAATCAGCCAGAGAATAGAGACCACAGTGAGCAAAGGGAGCTTGGCAGCAAAAAATTTAGGAGTAAGCATTAATCTTTGGCTCAAAGAGCCAGTTACATAAGACTCTCTCCTCATTGATGGAGACTAATTAGTCAATTGCATCTAAGTAAGGAGGGCTGAAGAAAATGATGTTTTCTGGCTTCCAGTTTCAATAGAGATGAGCCACTCTGTCATATGTTTGGTCAATGCTTAATGGGAGAGGAAGGCTCTAAGAAGAAGCCAACACGTAGAGGGACTGCCTATCTCTGTCATGTCCTTATCCCCGGCTTGTTTTTTTCACATGAGGGAATTTATATCATATGTTTAAGATTGACATCAACAATACAACAGCTCAAAATAAAAACTGGGGCAGAGTTAAGGTAAAAACAGTAATTTTGTCATACAAATGAGATTCAGAGGAAGAATAGACACAGAGGCATTAGAGGTTCTGAAAACCTATTCACATCGGGAATGGGTTAAATAGGCAACACTATATATATATATATATGTATATATATATATATATATATATATATAAATGTACAAACCTGTTCACAAAGACTTTAGATATGTTATTAAAATAATTGTTAATCATAAAAATATTTCACTACGTACATGTATACTATATAAACTCTATATCCATTTCTGAAGCCTCTAAATGAATTTCATCTGAGAATGGCTCATCTGAGAGCTCAGTATCATTATTTTGGTCTTCCCACTATGCCAATGGGCTAAGTGTCATGATCCTGCAGCTAATTCTCAGAATTAACTCAGAACTCAGAATAAGGAGGGAGAGATTGGCAAACAGGGAAGCCAAGGATGAGGCAAGAAGACAAAGGAGGGATTCGTGGGTGGGAGGAGGTTAAATAAAGAGGAAGGCAATTTAGGAGCAGAGTTAAAGCAAAGGATCAACAGGGATAGGAAAGATATGTGTATGTCTATGTGTGCATGTATGTGTATGTATATATTTACACATGTATATATAATTATATCTTTTCTTAACTATAGCCTACTTGGGGTGGGGGAGAGAATGAAAGGGAAAAAAAAAGAATAAAGTAGTGCCTGGCACATGCACACTTAATGATAGATGACTGACATCCCCATAATCTATAAATCTATAAATAATACTACCCACCAAATGTACAGTGACATCTGTATCAGTGGCTCAGTGACATTTCCAGTGAAGGAGACATTGCATTGTAATCCAATAGTGAAGCTTAAGAACAGTTTCAAAAAGGGGAAAACCTGACTGAACCCAAACTATCCTATCCTGTCTAGAATTTCAGTCACAGAGTTCTAAGTATAGGTACTGCACAGAGCCTAAAAAATACTATTAGCCAGCTTGGGTTCTCCACAAGCTCAGGTTCAGAAATTTAGATTTAGTTCTTACAGGGACCATGATCAGCCCATACCCGCACTTTAGATATAGTCAGATCAGCAAATCATAGGAAAGGTCAGCATTTCCAAACAAACTTAACATGCAATCTATGAGGTATTTGCATATATAACTAAACAAAAATACCATTAACCAGTATAAGGCATGTCTGCATGTGATTACACCTTTAGTGTTTATGTTAATGATTGAATTCCATGATTAAGTATCATGAGTTATATTGGTATAATTCTATTTATGTTTATACTTTAAAAAAAAAAAGTCTAGTAAAGGGACAAGCAACTGCTAGAAGGTAGAAGGGGCATTTCACCTCTGGTTCTGTTCTTATTGGTGCATAATTGCAGCCCAACATTATCCCAGAACTGACAGGCCCTTATGGCCTAGACCACTCTGCTTTTGATGGTTTCCTTTTTTGTGCTGATTGACTTCATTACTCCACTGACTCCTAATTCTATCTATTACCCTAAACTGGGGTAAGCAGAGATGACAGATCATTTTGCCTGTTATGCTCAGCAGTACAACTAGACAGCTTACATCTTACAACCCTATCTCTTCCTCCACTATTTGGAAACAAGCGGTATTTGTCAAGGCATTGCAGATAGTTTAGCAACTGATTAAAGGGCACAAATATCTTCCACTTTAACTAACTCCCATAATCTGAAGTCCTTCAACTCTGTCCTAGATTAACAATGTAGCTTTTCTTACAATTCAGGAAATCCTGAACTTTGTATTCTATCTCTCCCCTCATTTAGAATGGATGTGGGCATTGTGCTATTGTCTTGGGAGTTCTGATGGGAGAGGTAGGAGATATGAGTTAGGAATATAATTTTCAAGAACTAGCACGTATATGAGGTTATTCAAATGCTAGTCAATAGGAAATTGTTCATGACCCTTCAGGTTTCAAATTCTCTAGTTTCCTTAAATTACCCCTTAAAGTGTTAATCCTTAACAGAAGTTTCTAGTAGTGGAAAAAAATTCAGTAGAAAATCCTGTTTAGCTCACTAAGTATTCATAGTGAAGAGTATCTACTTAAGGTTATACATAAGGCAGTGGGAAATTACACTATTCTATACTAGGGCTGGTAGAACATTTAGTGCTTTTGTAGATGTGAACTAAGTCACTGTTTCTCGATTAACACACTAATTCTTCCTAGCCTGAGTAATAATAATTAATGAAGTACTTGCACCTCAAGTATCTTAATTTACTACCAAAATTATGCAATTATAAAGTTTATCCTGTCCATGAAGATCACCTAAGAGTGTGACCAGGTTTTTGATGACTTGGCCAGAGGGTCTTGTTATAAAGATCTTTTTTTTTTTTTTTTTTTTTTTAAGATCTAAAATCTCCTGGCTCTTGAATTAGAGGAAAAAAAAAAAAAAGCATAGTCATCTTGGGATAAATCTCTCAGATCCAGTATAGGGATAGGAAGTAAGTGGATTCAAGTGCTGGTCTATCAGGAATTATTAATAAAGTTCAGTTATTCAAGGGCCTGAGTGGCTTCCAGGCTGGTAAATCAGAATGATCTAGTCATACTCAACTAAATACTGAGACAGCACAATCACAAAATTGTCTTAATCTATATACTTTCTTCCATCTGAAGACAAAATGAATTTGGAAACAATACATAGGCTCAAAGACTAAGAGCTGAAAGGTGGTTTAGCTAGTTTAACCCTTTCATTTTACAGATAAGAAAACTAATACCTAGGAAGCCCAAGTGACTTTCCCGAAGTTACACTAAAAATATGCACAACAGACTGGTCCTCTGATTCCAGAGCCATTGTTGTCACTATATCATGCTTCCTCTTCCTAAAAGATAGAGCTCACAAATCCTGCTCAGTTTAAAGATTATATTACTAGTTTTCAAGTTTTTCCACATGCCAAAATGTTACTTCCTCCAAGTGGTAACACCAAGTCAAAAAGGTTTTTATCAAGAATAGCTTCTTCCTCAGATTACATAATTGTGCTTCACTATAGAGTGGTTATAATTAGAAAAGTGCCCAGGGAACAAGCAAGATGAACAGGCTGTTCTGGAAGACAGTGGCTAATAGATATACTGGAAGCATCTATCACTACCACAAATGATCAATGTATGCTAAAAAGAGAAATGAAACTTTTTTAAAATGATTTTTTCATGGTTGACTGAAAAGCTGTAAAGAAAATTCTATGACAAATCTCCAGTAATGCCTCTCATAATCTGCAGGTTGTTCCAGTTCTTCATCTTTCAATATTCAATAGCAGCATCCATCTTCCAAGTTCCTAACCCCTTAGTTCCCTAAGAGATGACCCCTAGTCTTTGGTTCATTCAAACCAGTCATTTTTATATATTCTTCAGAAGTGGTTTACTCAGACATGAACTAGCTGTAGTCAGCATAAGTGTAGTATTTGATCTGAAATAAATTAATATGATGTCCAAATAATATCATCATTCCTTGGTCAAGCCAGGTAGATCATGGCACAAACATGAGACAATGGAATATATCAATTTCTGATAAAATGAAAATGGCAGAAGGTTATTAAACTAATGAAAGCAGGTCTGGAATGTGGTCTGGCTTGTTGCTTTGACATGTGCTATAGCAATTTGTTGTTTCTAAAATGTAACCTGCCCTAGCTGGTTCACCAGATTGGGAAAGATTAAATTGTATTTAGAAACCCTGGAAATTATTAGAAAACCAAAATTCCCCATTTTTCCATTTCACAAATATTGCAAGACTTTGAGGGGGAAAATTTACCTACCTAAATCTCTGGAGTTTAATGAAAAACTCCAAAAGGATATCTAAATTAGGTCATAGGTATAGGAATTCTTTCTAATTTGGATTTTTAGAATAAAGTCTACAACACAAGGTTTCAAATGCAAGGGGTAGATTATGTTGACAAATATCTAGTATTTCTAGAAAGTTCTGGATGGGGATCAACTAAAGGAGTACTATTGTTTGTAGTCAATAGGATGGTACCATAGCAGTGCTAGATGCAGAATTCTAAGCTAAATGTAATCTGCCAAATTCTCCCCAAAAAATATGACTTAATTATAGTCACCAGATTATGAGTATCATCAGCCACTGAACCCTTTTGGTTTAGGAACAGCACTTTTTTGTGTGAACCTTCGATTGCTTTTGTGATTAGGCCAGTCAGTTACAAAGTATTTAAGTGTCAAGCATCAGGAAAAAACATAAGGGTCACCGACTTATCTATGGCCCTATCTTAAGTTTGCCTTGGGGTTGGCTCGGGGTTCCCGACACTGGACTACCCTATAGTCCCTGAATTTGCTTCAAGATTTTGAATTAGCATCTGAAGCTAATGTAGCTGAGTAACCCAGTATTTGGGGAATATTTGCTTGACTGGCAAACGTGATGATTAAGCACATTAATAATAGAAGTTTGAGTGAGACCTTTTATAACTTCCACTAACCTAGTTTTCTCTGCCCTAGAACAAGATGGGTTGGTAGTGCCCCAGCATACAACAGAATAAGAATCATCTCCCTTCTAGTTTGATTTTTCTGCTTCAAACAACACAACTGGTCCGAGTCTACTCATCTGAATTTCCAAGTTCAGCATTAATAGAGATTTTTATACTTTAGGCATAAGAAATACATAGGGCTTAAGGAAAAAGCAGGTTTCTCTCTATGAGCTGGCCTTCAAGAATGGTGAAGGCAAGTTTGTCTGAATTAAGTTCATTAATAGGATTTCCTAATTTGGTCTGTGATTATCTTTATCAAACTCAGTCTTGGCTAACTATCCTGAAAATGAAAGCATATTCCATCTACAATCCAATCCCTTAAGCATTTATAAAAATGTTAAATATCAATCTTAAATCTCACAGTGACTTTGTATACTGAATTTCTGCCATAAAACAATGAAGACATGCTACTAGGTAACTGGCTGATATCATCAAAGATATCATTTAGCAGTCCATTTGAGTGAATAATCTAACTAGCAGAAATCCCATCTTTGGGTATCTATGAAGAAAGCTGGTTTTGAGATATAAACTCATCAAAGTCAAAAACTCAGAAATTATAAGAACTCTGAAAATTCATCTAAGAAACAGCTTTGAAAGAACTGTTACAACAGCTACTACAACTAAGGATCTTTTATCATCTTTCCATATGACCTGCCATTTTCTTATCATATTCAATCTACCTGTGCCTTTCATGTGGTGATATGTTTCATCCATTTCTTTGTATCTGCTGATAGTCTTATGATTAATATGCTCCTTCCATCCCACAAAAGAGAATGGAGAAGTCAGATGGATAAAGCAAAACACTGTCACAGTTCAAAAGGAAAAACAGCACAAGAAATGAACAAAAGACTGCAAACAAACCAAGGCTAGTATTTCAACATAAAAAGAACAATCTATAATGAAAATCAGTAAAACAAAAGCATTAACATGGGGAAATGAACTAAACTATTCCATAAACATTAAACCCACACAAATGTACCACAAGTATAATAAAAACAAGGGTCAAAGGATTGAAAGGAAAAAGCAATTTCTAGAGGGTTCACACACAACAATAATAAGCACTGTTTTCTTATAACTGTTCTGTTTGTGAGCTGCCTTCAATAATGCCCATTGATTCATTCAATGAAGCATAACAAAGAAAAAAGATGAAATTTAAACTGTAATGAGATGATATCTCAGATTACAAAAAGGCATCTTGCTTTCAAATTAGAATAATTTGATCTCAAATGCCAAGGATGGGGAAGACTTGTGATTTCATCAATGTATAAGGTACTCCTAGAAGAGATTTCTTCTACCAATTAACTCTGCAATTTACAGTCTTAGAAAGTTGCCTAGGACCTTGAGAGGCTATAATTTGCCCAGAATTACATAGGCATGAGTTTAATTCTTTCATGCAAACTGTTTCCATTATGCTATGCTCTCACTTAAATCACTCTTGCTTGTTAAAAGAAAATTTATAGTGAATAAAAAGGATAGAAAAATAAAGTGTCTGAGTTTTTCAAAAGGTCATCAAATTTCTCTTATGTTTCCCAAAAGCCTTTCAGAAGTACCTGTAAAAATACCAAGTCCTTCTGAATTCCATGACTAAAGGGAAAGTGTTCCTTCATCCTCTGACTTATTCCCGTATAAAATAACATAGGAATAATAAAGAAGCCAAAGAGAAAGTAAAAAGTAGTAGACAGACTGGCTGGCCTTGGGGTTCAGAAGGCTTAAATTCAATACCTGCCTCTGGAACATACTCACTATGTACCCATGGACAAATCACTCCCTCTCTCAATTTCCCAAGCACCTCATGACAAATCCAAATTAAAAACAAGTTATTGATTTGCATCATTAGGATTAGATTCTACATAGGGAGTTCTCCAATTAATGAAATCAATGGTCTGCACAAAAATAAATTTTTCATATAAAATACAATTTTAGATGATACATCACTGAATTGCCCTATTTAACAACTTATATACACTTTAGAAAACTTGTTATCATGCATCTATAGCATTTATAATAGATTAAATATAATATTTAGAGTCATTTCTATAAAAACCTTTGGACAACAGTCACCTGGTCAGGAATATTGATTCCCAACTCTACATTATAACATTGCTTTCTTGTAATAATACTAAATATAAATCATTTCAATTTTCCTGTAAGGGAACCTGCTACAAATGTAAGAGCAGAGCATTCAGTTCCTTTGCTTTGAAAAGTTTTCTTTAAAGACCCACTGTTTTGTTTCGAAAGCTTTAGTTGTTTTAACACTAAGATTCCTATAGTTTCCAGAAATCTTAAACTTATGAGTTGTTCTAAGTAAACAGACCAGCATATTTAGATTTGCAAAACTGTACTGTTAGCTGGCAGCAGGCTATTTATATTTAAAGAAATTTTTTTTTAAAAAGGAAAAAAAAAACCACTTGTCTTTCAAATACATCAATGTTTCATTGATCAATGATTTCAATAATGCAATCTATAATCCTACATTTTGTCTTCATGAGATTTGTGACCCAATTAATTTTTCACCTAGTAGTCAACTTTCTGATAAAGGCCTTCTAGGAATTTACCTAGGCTGGTTACTTAATGGAAGATAACACCAATGCTAAGCTCACACTTTCAAATATATCAAATAAAATCAGAGTTGATGGGTGACAAATTGACATTTTGACTGCAAGTTAGTGAACTAAGGAAAAAGTCTGAAAAATTTCCCTTCATTTGGTATCTTTGTCATGGTTACGCTCCACTGAAAGATGAGGGATAAACTTCAACTGAAGACTTTTAATTATTGTATGTAAAGTATTCTTCATCAGTATAATTCCTTTGATGTTAAGGTGTATACTCTGGCAGAAGGATTCCAAACATTCTCTTTACAGGAATTCTCTGCAATATGAACACAATAACATTTATCAAAAGCTGAGCTGATTCTGAAGTCCTTTCCATATATTCAGTATGCTTTTATTTCTTTCTGGTAGAGATTTTTCTGATATTGCATAAAACATTCTGGCTGAAAGTTTTCATACACCCAGAGCATTCTGTTATATTCAATCAGTCAACTCTAGCAAGCCACAGCTGAAAAGCCAGATTTGCCTCAGTAAAAAATATAATTCAATGCATGGAAGAGTGACTTGGGCACCAAAACCAAAATATGCAATAATTAAATGAAAGTAGGAGATAAAACTAGGGGCACCACACAGAGACAACAAAACTTGAATCATGGATTCAGGCAGTGTTAAATATAATTATAGGCCAGAAGAAGGGGGAAATAGGATGGAAGAGTAAGAAAAAAAATGTCATCATGAGCTGCAGTGTCAAGAAAGTCAGGGAAAACCAGGGAAATCAAACCTGGAGTTGTGACCTTAAATTGGTGTACTTTTTTATGTTCTAGCATGTTATCTTTTTTATGTTGGGTTGGTTAATGCTGGTCATGTTACTTTTTTATTCTTAAAAGCATACAAATTATCAGATGCCTATATTCTAACACTTGTCAAATGTGAATTTTCTGATGTGACAGATCATCTCTCATAAGATCTCTCACATCCACTATTATATTTAGGGTTCTTCTCCAGTATGGATCCTCTGATGTTGAGTAAGAGATGAACTACGATTGAAGGTTTTACCACATTCATTGCATTCATAGGGTTTCTCTCCACTATGAGTACTTTTATGGTGAATAAGGTGTGTCCTACAGCTGAAGGCTTTCTCACATTCATTACATTTATATGGCTTCTCTCCAGTATGAATTCTTTGATGTTGAGTAAGTTCAGTACTCCGACGGAAAGTTTTCCCACATTCGTTGCATTCATACGGTTTCTCTCCCGTGTGGATTCGCTGATGTTGAGTAAGGTGTGTACTCCATCTGAAGGTTTTCCCACATTCATTGCATTCATAGGGTTTCTCTCCAGTATGAATCCTCTGATGTTGAGTAAGATGTGCACGCTGGCTAAAAGCTTTCTCACATTCACTGCATTCATAGGGTTTCTCTCCAGTATGAATTCTTTGATGTCGATTAAGGTCTGTACTTTTTCGGAAGGCTTTTCCACATTCATTACATTCATAGGGTTTCTCTCCTGTATGAATTTTCTGATGTTCAGTAAGGTGTGTACTCCAGCTAAAGGCTTTTGAACATTCACTGCATTCATAGGGTCTCTCTCCAGTATGGATTCTCTGATGTTGAATAAGATGTGCACGCTGGCAGAAAGCTCTCTCACACTGATTACATTCATAGGGCTTTTCTCCAGTATGAATTCTCTGATGTTGGGTAAGGTCTATAGTCCGTCTAAAAGCTTTACCACATTCATTACATTCATAGGGTCTCTCTCCAGTATGAATTCTCTGATGCTGAATAAGGTGTGCACGCTGGTTGAAAGCTTTATTACATTCATTACATTCAAAGCGTTTCTTCCCTGAACAAATTCTCTTATGTTTAATTAGGCCAGAATTCTCTTTGAAGTTCTTTCTACACATGTCACATTTATAACAATTCTCTCCCACAGAACCTTCCTGAGAAGCAGTAGCAGAGTTCAGACTGTAGCTTACTCGAAATTTATTAGATTTAGGGGGTTTCTTCTCAGTGAGATTTTTCTTCTGGGTAATTTCCACTTGTTTCACTTGTCTTTCCTGGATTCCCTGTTGACAATTTGACTGACTATCACATTCCCAGGTTTTTCCTACTTTGGAAGACCAGAGACCACTCATGGTGATTCCTTCGTGGTGTGAGTTCTCTTTGGAAATGCCTTCTTTTGGAGCTGAATCTTTGGCTTCAGGCCTAGTTTGCCTGTCTGAAAGAAATGAAATGCAATGAGAATGGGAAAATGATACTGCTAATAAGTACAAGGCATATTTGGTTTTTTTCCACTCTCTAAAATATTCTTAGCAATTCTGGGAAGAGAAAGGGAAAGGAGTAGCAATAAAGGAAGATAGAACTGATTATAAGTAAAACTAATGCAACATGAAAGGGGAACATAAAGAATCCGCCAAACCAGATTGATTGATATAAGCTATTTTATTCCAGAGTCCAGCACAGTCCTTTACACTAAGTAAATATCCAGGCTTGGATATTTACTGTATGATCATGAAGCAACTCACTTAGTCTATCAGTCTTGGTTTCTTCATCTGCAAAATAAAGGTAATAATTTTTGAAATATTTCATTGGTTTATGGTGAGGAAAATGGTCAGCCCAGGTCTCTTCTGATTCCCAATCCAATATTTTTTTTTTTGTGAGATAATTAGGGTTGATTTGCCTAGGGTCAAAAGTGTCTTGGATTTGAACTTAGGTCCTCCTGACACCAAGGCTAATGCTCTATCCCCTGCACTACCTAGCTGCTCCTCTCCCTCTAACACTTTTTTAATACAACATGTCATGCCTCTTTGCAAAACCTTTAATGGCTAAAAGATGACGTCCTCAGACCTAGACCTGTGAACGTTACAAAACAAAGTCTTCAAAACCCTACTGAAATTTATATTCCATTCTTCCACAAGTACTCTATACTCTAGCCAAGTCAGTATCTTAATGATCCCAAACATGGTCTCCCCAACTCCTTACTTAAAACATGCTCTTCCCTTCCTCTTCAATTATTCAAATTCTAAACATCCTTTGGGGTTCAGTTTATGTTTTACTAACTCAATGAACAAAAACAACAAAAAAGTCTATGCCCAATTTAGTCCATAGATTTCCCTTTTAACATTATGCCTTTTATGACAGCTATATCTATTCACATCTGATTACTTGTAATAAGCTGCTCCATGAGGGCAAAGGTTATATGTTATTCTTCTTTATACTGATCATAAAATGTAGCACAAAGGTTTTGAACACAGAAGGCATTCAAAAATATGTCCTGAATTGATTCCCTTGAATGATTTATATTAAGATTCTCAAATCTATATACCCTGTCCTAGTTTCTCTCCTGAGTTCTTGTACTGCATCACCAACATTTTAAGTGGATAATCCATGAGCATCTTAAACTTAACACATCCAAAATAAATTTATCTTTTCCAAAACCCTCTTCTAAACTCTTCTATTATTGGCAAGGGCACTAACGTTCTCCCAGTTGCATAAGCTTCAGGTCTATCATCCTTGAATCTTCACCCTTATTCAGCCCACACATCCAATTAGTTACTAAATTTTTATCTTTCCTAACCACAATAATTCATATAGCCTTCTCCATAATTTAGGTCCTCACCACCTCTGACTTCTACTACCACAATAATTTTAATTGGTCTCCTTGCATCCATCCTTCCTTCCTCCCTTCCTTCTTTTCTGTCTTTTTTTCTTTCTTTCCTCCCTCCCTCCCTCCCACCTTTCCTCCCTTCCTCCCTCCTTCCTTCCTTCCTTCTTTCTTTCAATTTCTTTTTTCTATCTTTCTTTCTCTTTCTTACTTTCTCCCATTCACAGTTACCAAAATGATTTTCCTAAAATAAAGTTCTAACCATGCTACAGAGACCTTTTACTTTCACCTCCCTCCCCAATAAAACCAATAGTTCCCTATTACTTCCAAAATTAAATATGGAGTACTTTGTCTACAATCTGTTCCTTTACAGTCTTTTTATACATCAGTCCCCTCTACACAATCTTTTATCTAGTAAACCTAGCCTAGCCTATTCCTCAAACATGACAAACTCTCTCACTTCTGCCTCTTAAAATCTCTGGTTTCACAGCTCAACTGTTAGCTTCTCTTAGAGGCCTTTTCCAGTCTCCCAGTTGCTAAAACCTTTCTATATAAAGTGGCTTCCATCTAGTCTTCATGTATTTTTATATACATATAAAAATATACCTTATGCATGTGGGTTTTTTCCCTTATTAAACACATTCCTTGAAGTCACAGACTCTTTGTCTACCATAGTATCCCCACAACATAGTACAATGCTTGGTACAAAGAAAATGCTTAGTAAATATTTGCTGATTTATTATATTAACCAATTTTTCAACCAATCATATAATATTCTTTTTACTGTTATTTAAACATTTTTATGTTTAAATATTCAATATGTATCTGTCTTGAATTTCCAACAATTCTTAGTTTCTAGAAGAAAATGAATGTTTGCTAAAGATTGACATACATAAAAATTAAATATAGGAAGTTATAGGATATATATTATAAAAGATAAATTAACATTATTTCTTTGACTAAAAAAGGGAGGTGGTCAATCATGTAGTGAAAGCAAAGAATACCATAAAGAAAACCTGAATGTTACAATGAAAATTATGAAATAACTATCTAGGAGGTCTCCAGCATAAAAGGTAGATCCATTAATTCAACTAACTTGAACTCTAAACTTGTCATTCTACTGACCACCCTACCTTCTGAAACATTCTGATCCATTCACTTTCCTATCCATCTACCACTCCTTATTTTCTCAATCATCACTGCATTCTTAGCATGGACATTCTCAGGACTTAGTCCCTCTTTTTTTCTCTATATAAACTCCCCTCAAGATTTCAACTCCAATGGGTTAAACTTTACATCTCTTTGTAAATGATTCTAATCTAATATGAAAATGAACTCCAGCTTCAATTCCCTATTAGACATCTCCTCCAAGAACTCTCATAGGCATCTCAAATTCAATTTGTTTAAAACAATCTTCTCCTTCAATTTTCTTTGTATCAAGTAGACCACTATTATCCAAATCATTCAGATTCATTACTTAGCTGTGACTCTTCTCTCATTCTCAACACCTATTCTAATCAGTTGCTAAAATCTGTCAATTCTGCCCTACATAATATGTCTCCATTTATATAGCTATTATGCCATTTCAGACCCTCATAATCTTTTACCTGAACTACTATTATAGCCTCCTAAATGGTTTCCTTGATTCCAAGTTCTTCTACTTCCCATTTAATTTTCTCATAGGTGCCAAAATAATTTATCTAAGGTACAAGTAGAACTATATCACTTCTCTGCTCAAAAATATGGACTAGCTCGTCATTGTATGTAAGATACAGATAAGATACCTTAGCACTTAAAGATCTCCACAGCCAGGCTCCTATCTAGCATTAATGCTGGATTCAGTCAATCACCATACATTTATTAAGATCTCACTAAGTGCTAAGGATTGTCCTAAGCACAGGAGATAGCAACAAAATTAAAAATAATCCCTATTCAAGTAGTTAAGCATGATTTTCTAACAGTTCTTTTCACAAATACTATATTCCAACCTGACTAGATTACTAGCTACTCTCTGAACTTGATAGCCCATCTCCCACTTCTTTTCATTTTCACAAGCCATCCTTCATTCCTAGAATGAATTCTCTCTTCATCTGTCTCTCAAAATTCTTCCTTCAAGGTTCAAACTTCCTCTATAAAATCTTCCCCAATTCCTCTCCAGTAGTTAGTATTCCCTCTTTCCTCAATTTTCCTGTATTTTATGTGCAAACGTGCTTTACCCTTTTCCCAAGGTGGAATACAAGGATCCTAGAGAACAGAGACTGTTTCATATCCTCAGCACTTCCACTTAATAAATGGATATGGAATTGAATTTGTGGAAGGGTATGGGCAAGAATCTCAACAGTGAGAAGGCATGAATAGGTTTCAATTTGCAAGGAGTATAGAAAGTTTTATTGTCATTAAGGCTCTTTCAAAGAATTAAAGTACAAGATAAAGTTATTAAGAACTTCATATTATATCATGTGGTCTATAACTAGTCTAGAAGTTCAGAAAATAGACTGGTAAAGCAAGGTTTTAAGGAAGAGATAAAACTTAGGTAGGCATTAAAAGATGGCAAGAGTTTGGATATGCAGAAAGGAAGAAAGTATTTCACAAAGAGTACAGAACACATTCAAAGCAAGTTGTAGAGAGACATGACTTCTAGAAAAGATAATAATAATACTTACTGGAAGAAAAGTTATTTGGGGGCTGATAAAGCAAAATAAAATTTAAATGTGAAAATTTACAATAGGTTGTTACAATAAGTCAGAGTCAAACTCTCCAACAGGAAGGTACTTTAAACTTTTTAATTAGGTTAACAATAGAATAAAGAAACTCTCCAATATCCATTCTGCCCTTTACTTCCTCAATTCTAAAAAGCTACTATATTCTTTCAGCTGCTTTTGTACTTGAGGTTCAGACATTTTTTATCAGTCTGGGGCATAGAGGTAGTATTTCTATTCCTGTTTTCTGTGTAATCTTTACAGAATTGCAAGTTAATAGCTACGTTAATTGTGCTAGCTTGAAAGTCATTTAGATTTATCAGTAAAATAAAAGGGAATTATTTGGAAGGTCAAATAAGAATTTCATAAATCCAGTTATGAAGTAAAATGGACCATGCCTACAAGGTTGGTGGCTAAATGGACACTAAAGGCTAAACCTTGGGGAAAATGTTTCAAAGAAAGAAAACATCAGAACTGGAAACAGATTGAACAAAAAGGACAAAGAGAGGGAGTATTCAAACTGAATCATGTTTTAAGACTGGTCTAATGGTATCCTAAATCAGAAATACAGAATTTGAGATCGGGTGCTATATTTTTCACATGTTGAGTTTCAGCAGACAATAGGAATTCAAGTAAAAATGTCTTAAAAGTAATTTAAAAGATAATCCTGAAATATAGGTGAGGTAGCCAAGAGAGAAATATATCTTTGAGTTATCAGAATAGAAAGAACAGTTGAAGGCATCCTATAGCCCTGTAGGGAGAAATAAGAGTACTAGTAATAAAGCATTAAGAGATACCTAAAATTAGATATCCAAAAAAAAAAAAAAAACAGTAAAAAGAAAACAGAAAGAGGTTAAGAAGAGATTATAGTAATACATAAAAATTAATTTTCTTCTTTCCCAGGTCAGCCTCACAGACATATTCTCAGATGTCACCAAAATTAGCCTCATGTAGTGTCTATTGCCCATCCCAACTTGACCAGTTTAAACCACTTCCCTGAATTCTTCCATCCACCCAAAGAAAGAGAAAAATTAGCAAGGGCCTCCCCCCAAGGAGTCCCCCTATGTCACAAGAAAAGGATACAACATATCTCCTGAGTACCAACACCAGAGCTGCTGACCCAGAAGTAGACACAAAAACTCACAAAGGGTCAGCTGAGGAAAGGATCCAAGACATTGCAGTGGTGGGGCTCTTTCAAGTCCAGAGTTCTGCACAAGCATCTCAGCTACAGAATCAAACACAGTCTGTACTCTGCAAAATACCCTTTCCAGCACGCTGGGAAGAGGTAAGAGAAAGTGAAGGGGAGGAGTATAACAATGACATTACTAGCGTCAGACCCTGCCAAAATAAGACACTGGTTAAAACACATCTAATATGCTAACAAAAGCTAAGAAGAGCATAGTTTTGGGCTGTGTTGCATAATGCCAGGACCTTTGCTCCTTAATGACTTGAAATTATAATGCTATATTATTTCTCAATAACAGCTGCAAATCCCTAAACCCCAGAACATACTTTGCTAGAATTCTATTGCCTGTAGTTGGTGTGCTTCTCACTGATCGAATACTTCTCATTACCTGCAGACCTTCATGCCAAAATGTTTTAAACCAACTGCAAAATAGTGCCTTGTTGCACAAAGAAAAATTCAAGCTAGTACTCAACATGCCAAATAAAAGGTATGTAAAGATTCAGAAAAGATGACTTCTATAAGAAAAAAATTGGTGAAGACATTTACAGTAACTGTTCTGGGAAATGTAGGGGAAGGGGCCATGTGGAAGACAATGGAAATGGAAGCTTTTAAGAAAAGGCTTTAAGACTGAAGAGATCAGCTGTGAAAGCAGTGAAAGAGAGGGAAGAATAGTCAAGAAAGAAGATGACAAAGAATGAGACAAGAATCAAAAAGTCAAGAAGGCAAGAAGCGATGGCAATTACAGGAAATGTTCAGTTTAAAGAAGATAAATAATACCTCTTCTGATACCAGAGGAAAGTATCAAAAAAGCATGGGGAAAGGAGAAAGCTATTATTCTCCCCATAAGTAATCTTCAAAAATGTGAAGGGCTATGATGTGGAAGATTAGGCTTCCATATTTACATATAGTAAAACAAGATCAGAGTGGGAATCATAAGGAAGATTTCAACACAATATAAAGAATTCTCTAAGCAATTAATACGGAATAAGCAAAGGAATGAAATTTTTGTTCCTGGAAGTGCTCACTTATCAAGAACATTACAGAAGAGATTCTTGCATTGGGTATGGAATTAAAATGATTTCTAACATTACTTCCAACTCTAAGCTTCTACAATATTTTGAGGTGAAGTCCAGGGCTCTGGTGGAATATAGTAAATGCACCAATCATTTCCAAAGGCTTTGAGAATAGCCCTTCCCATTCATTTCCAATACTACACCTTTTATGATTTACCTATCCTACCTCTCATTTCCTGAAGTTGGGGGAGAGGGAGAGGTGCGCAGTTTGGGGAGGTTGATTTTTACTTTCCACTTACTTGAACAAGTGCATCTTGAAGTTCCACTTTCTATCATCCATGGCTCTCTTCCTTTTTCTAACTGGGTGATCATATTCGGTTTGGAAATGTGATGCCCTACTCAAAAAGAAAGACAGAAACTGAATGTTTATTATGGAATAAAGAATAATTCCAGAGTTCATTTCCAGGGTCTTCTTAAAGACACTGAAGAATTAAAGAGATAAAAGATCACAGATACACAAAGTAGCTTCCCATTTTAATTTCCAAACCATAAAGGCCTTTCATCTGTTAGCCAAAAACAATATCACAATCTAATAAAAGATAAAAGAAACATTCTATTTAATTGTCCAAAAGAGAATTTGCGATTTCTTTAATTCAAGCTTAAATTCAGTAAGGATATTAGAAGTTTCACATATGTTAACAAGTGGAGACATATATGTACTTCATATACAGTTTCTGAATATTAAAATCAATATCTTACCTAATGAGACCAGGTTCCTATAGTTCTCCAGCATTACTTCCCTGTATAGGTCCCTCTGACCAAGGTCCAGGTGCCTCCACTCCTCCCGGGTGAAATTCACAGCAACATCCTTGAAAGTCAATGACTCCTAAAATATCAAAGACATTTCTATTCAACCATCTCCCAAAATATTCTTGAGGAGAACTGAGCAGATCCAAAGGGCAGAGCCAAAAGCAACAGGTAGAAATTATAAAGTGGTCAACATAGGCTTGATGTCAGGAAAAACTTTATTATAGCTGTTCAAAAGAGGAATGGGATGGAATGGGATGCTTCATGAAGTGGAGTTCTTCAAACAGAAACTACTTGTCAGCTATGTTATAGTAAGATTTCCTTCATGCATAGATCATTCTAGAGGCCTAAAAAGTTCTCCCAATCCTCAAATTTTTGATTCTGATTATGTTTTAGTTTTGTTTTTTGATATAAGCATCTGTATCTCCAGGAGTATGAGTATACATTTGTACATGTTTTTCTTTTTTTTTTTTTTCTCATGTTTTTCTTTTTGTACATCTATCTTAAGGGATGTAGTAACTGGTATTTGGACATTGAGTTCCTGAAATACCTGGAGACTTCATGAAACAAGACAATATGTTACTAAAAATTTCCATTGATAAAAAATAAAAATCTTTATTGACTTTTAAATATATTTAAAAAAGATCCTGATAATTTTCTAAAATAAAATTTGCAAATCCTGGCACACATAAATGCTAGCTATCATGATGACAAATTTGATTCTTAAAAGTTTCATACTAATATACTCTTATAAATTCACTAATACACAAAAGAAATTAAAGGCAATTTGGGAAATAGTGGGACTAGCTTCTAAGGAGTCAGGAAAAGGCTTATCTAGGAAGTAGCATTTGAAAAAACTAAAGATTTTAAGAGGCAGAGGTAAAGAGGGAAATATTTCTAGACATTCAAGAAAACCTGTGCAAATTCCTAAAAGAGATCAAAGAAAGAGAGAAATGTCCATTACATACAAAAATAAACAAGTTCTCCTTGTGGTGGCAAAAAACTAGAAACTAAGAAAATATATAATAATGTATATGTATACATAATTGTATATGCCAAATGAAGTACTGTTGTGCTTTGCAAGCATTGAAGAAATGCATGATTTCAAAAAGACATGGAGAATGTATATGAACTGAAACAGAGTAAAGCAAGTAGAACCAGAGTGATTTTTACTTCATCACTGTTATGAAAATGAATAATACTGAGGATTTTACAAACTGAGCAAAGAATTAAATAGGCAAAACCAGAAGAACAATTTATACAACAATAACACTATAACAACAAACAACTCTGGAAGTTTTGATAAATAAATATGATTAATATAATGACCATTCATAATTCCAGAGTATCAATAATGAAACCTGCTGTCCATTACAGAGAGATGATGGATTTATAATGCAGAATTAGATATGCATATTTTTATTTACTGTCCCTGGATAATTTGTTCACTTAATTATGTATATCTGTTACAAGAAGTTTGGTTATTTCTTGTGCTTTTTACAAATGAGATGGGGATATAAAGAAGAAAAATAGATTTTTGTTCATTTCAAGAAAGGTCAGGAGGTAATACAGATAGATGCGCACACTTTCACATGAAGTCACTGTGTCATCAGTTTTACTTAACTGCTTTACCTTGTTAAAAATGACCTCTCACAAAGCAAGAGAAATCTGTAATGTATTTAATATCAAAACTAAACTAAACTAAACTGAAAATGACCAGAAAGAAAAAAAGAAAAAGAAAGGAAAGGAAAACAGCAAGGAGAATAGTTAAGTTGAAATATAGAGTACATGAAGGGGAATAACATATAACAAGCCTGGAAAGTGGAAGGTAGGAGGGAGAACAGGTAGGAAAGGATTTTAAATGCCAAACAGAAAAGTCTTTATTTTATTTTAGAAGTAATGCCCATCACCACTGGTAGAGGTAAGGATAAGATTTTGGGAAGATGGCAGAGTAGATTAGAAAATTCCAACCTTTCCAGATTTCCTTCACTAACAAAACAAAATAGCACCTCAGGGTGAATTTAGAGGGCAAAATAAACAAGAATTGGGGCACAGCAGTGGTCCTCCTAGGACTACTGTAAAAGACCCAGGTGGCCTAAATGAAGAGCTATCTTCTGAAACAACAAGCTCTGGGGGCAGTTAGGTAAGGTAGTAGCCTCAGGAATTCTCGAAGACAATGGCAGGGAGTCAGCAGGGGAAGAATAAAGCATCTGTAATACTGAGATAAGCCAGACTCAACTGTGCTGCCAAGAAGAAGGTAAAAAGGAACCAGCATACATCTGAGTACAGAAATTAAAACCGTATCTAGTCATATGAAAAGGTGCTCCAAATCACTATTAATCACAGAAATTCAAATTAAAACAACTTTAAGATACCACTACACACCTCTCAAATTGGCTAAGATGACAGGAAAAGATAATGATGAATGTTGGAGGGGATGTGAGAAAACTGGGACACTGATACATTGTTGGTGAAACTGTGAACAGATCCAACCATTCTGGAGAGCAATTTGGAACTATGCTCAAAAAGTTATCAAACTGTGCATACCTTTTGATCCAGCAGTGTTTCCATTGGGCATATATCCCAAAGATATCTTAAAGGAGGGAAAGGGACCCACATGTGCAAGAATGTTTGTGGCAGCCCTTTTTGTAGTGGCTAGAAACTGGAAACTGAATGGATGCCCATCAATTGGAGAATGGCTGAATAAAATATGATATATGTATGTTATGGAATATGTTTTGTAAGAAATGACCAGGAGGATGATTTCAAATAGGCCTGGAGAGACTTACATGAAATGATGCTGAGTGAAATGAGCAGAACCAGGAGATCATTGTGCATGGCAACAAAAAGACTATATGATGATCAATTCTGATGGACATGGCTCTCTTCAACAATGAGATGATTCAGATCAGTTTCAATGATCTTATGATAAAGATAGCCATCTACACCCAGAGAGAAGAGTGTAGGAACTGAATATGATTCACAATATAGGATTTTCACTCCTTTTGTTGTTGTTTATTTGCATTTTATTTTCTTTCTCATTTTTTCCTATTTGATTTGAATTTTCTTGTGCAGCAAGATAATTGTATAAATATATATGCATATGTTGTATTTAACATATATTTCTACCATATTTAACATATACTGGATTACTTGTCATCTAGGGGAGGGAATGAGGGAAGGGAGGGAAAATTAGAACACAAGGTTTTACAAGGGTTAATGTTGAAAAATCATCCATGCATATGTTTTAAAAATAAAAAACTTTAATTAAAAAAAAAAAAAAGAACAGAAACAGTGTGGCAAAAATGATGCTACTTGTGAGCACTTACAAGACAGCTGACTTCTTGGTTTCAGTTCCAGGACAAAGAGGAGATACCAAAGGTTACAGCCACTGAAGGGTCCTCAGGGAGCAAGAGCATTTCCAGAATAATGTGGCTGGGGACCTTAACTGTGGTATGGAGGGGGAAAGGAGTCCCAATATTGAGTTCTGGACAATTCCCCATAAACCAGAACTAGAAGTGATTAAAATAATAAGCTGCTAAAAATTAAAAAATAAAACAAAAATGAATAAGCAAAGCAGAAAGAACCCCAGTGTAAACAACTATCATGGGGATAGAGAAGATCTGGATTCATTTTCAGAGGAAGATACTGAAACAAAAAGACACTCTTACCCCAAAAAGTAACATCAAATGGTCACGTGCCCAAAAAGAATTTCTGAAAGAACTTTAAAAGGATTTTTAAAATTAAGTAAGAAACATAGAAAAAAAAATAGAAAAAACAAAAGAACAATCTTAAAAACTAGAACTGGATAAAGGGAAATATAAGATACCAAATATAAGATACCAAGAAATTTTTTTAAATGAAAAAATAGAAGAATGTGAAACATCTAATAAGAATAAAACTGATCTGAAGAGAAAACATAAGAATACTACTACTAAAATCTATAATAAAAAAAAAAGAATCTTAATACAATATTACAAGAAATAATTAAAGAAAATTGTCTTGAAGAACAAGAGGGGAAAGTAAAAATAAGAAAAATGTACCAATTATCACCTGAAAGAGATTCCAAGATGAAAATCTACAAGAATATCATAGTCAAATTTCAAAACTCCTATATTAAGAAGAAACTATAGGAGCAACAAGAAAAAAAAATTCAAATAATGTGGAGTCACAATTAGAATTACACAAAACCTAGTAACTGCTAAATTGAAAGCCCGAAGGTCTTGGAACATTATACATTTAAAAGCAAAAGAACTACAGTTGCAGTCAAATATAATTTACCCCAACAAAGTTAAGTATAATACTGAACTTTCCCAAAAAAAGACATTTAATGAATTTAAAGATGGTCAAGTTTTTGTCACAAAGAGTTGAAATTAATAGAAAATTAGACATAAGATTCAAGGGACCCATAAGATATAAACATCAAAGACCAATTATAGGAGACAGTTTACTTTTTTACATATGAAAATGTAAATGGTATTCTTTAGACTGTCATTAGTAATTGGGTTGTTCAAAAGAAAGACTGGAGATGAGCTACGTATGATATGATATAAATGAGGCATGAAAGAAAGAAGTAATATATGCCGGAATTTTACTCTTATCAGATTTTGAGTTAGAAAAGGAACAACATATATATCCAGGATATAAAATTCTTATAAATTTATAAATAAATGGAAAAATATTAATTGTTCATAGGTTGGCAGGGTCAATATAATAAAAATCATATATTACATAATTGGGTAATTATTTTCACATAGGTAGGCAGTCATATCCATCTTTATTATTAAGATCACCATTCTGTCAACCTTCATGTGTAGAAATCCTAAACTTATCTTTGACTATTTCCTTACTTTTTAACCTTTTAGGGGTCTGTTTCTTCTGTACATTACTTTCATCATATCACTTACACTTACTCTCCTCATCTGTCCTCTACCTTCATCCCAGTTTCTAACCCTCTGACTTTTGAAAAATACTCAAAAATCAATATTCAAATTTTTCCAGCATATACTCCAAATTCTTTAGGCTAGTATTTAAGGCTCTCCACAATCTGACCTTATCCTACAGAATTAACCTATCTCCTACTACTCCCTAAAATCATATTCAATAAATATTTATTAAGGATATTAAAAAAACATATGCAAAAAAAATTTTATGAATGAGAAATATAAAGATAGAAACAATATAGACAGCTTCCAACATAACCACAAAAGTTAAATCAGACTTAAGCTGGATTAAGAAAGGGCCCAGGATTTGAAAAATGACAACCTGATTTCATCTACTCTTGTCATATCCTACTTGGAACACTGTGTTTAATTCAGGGTGCTATATTTTAGGAAGGGCCTTGATAAGCTAGGGAGCATTCAGGAGGGTGACCAGGATAATAAAGGACTCCAAAATCATTATACATGAGAAACAACTGAAGGATCTGAGAATATTTAGGCCAGAAATAAGATTCAGAGAACATGACACTATTTGAAAGAATGTCATGTGAAAGAGGAATTAAATTTATTCTGCCTAGCTCCAAAGAGCAGAAGTAGGAGCACTGGCTGGAAGTTGCAGAGGGAAAACTAGGCTTAATGTCAGGAAAATCTTCCCAGAGGTTAGAAAATGGAATGTGTCAAATTTATTAAGAATGAATCATTTCTGGAGAGCAATTTGGAGCTATGCTCAAAAAGTTATCAAACTGTGCATACCATTTGACCCAGCAGTGTTTCTACTGGGCCTATATCCCAAAGAGATTTTAAAGGAGGGAAAGGGACCCACATGTGCAAAAATGTTTGTGGCAGCCCTTTTTGTAGTGGCAAGAAACTGGAAATTGAAAGGATGCCCATCAATAGGAGAATGCCTGAATAAATTATGGTATATGAATGTTATGGAATATTATTGTTCTATAAGAAACAACCAGCAGAACGATTTTAGAGAGGCCTGGAGAGACTTGCATGAACTGATGCTGAGTGAAATCAGCAGAACCAGGAGAACATTATACACAGCAACAAGACTATACGATTATAAATTCTGATGGACATGGTTCTCTTCAACAATGATGTGATTCAAACCAGTTCCTA
>JAJPUD010006989.1:39533-60146 GCA_023553655.1 Myrmecobius fasciatus
GGAAGGAAGGAAGGAAGGAAGGAAGGAAGGAAGGAAAAGAATGAGGGGGGAGGGAAAAGAGGGGAGGGAGAAAGAAAAGGAGGAAGGAAAGGAGGCAGGAGGGAGGAAGCAGGGAGGGGGCAGGGGAAGGAAGAGAGAGAGGAATAAAAATGTTAAATAATAAAAAAATAAAATAAAAGGAAAGCACTTAGATACCATCAATCTTAACATAAACTCCATGAAACTACAAGTTCATTTAGGACAAGACTTCATTTCTTCCTGTACATCTTTTATTTCAGTAGTAGACTTGCATAATCGGTTGAACATATGAAGGGATATTGGACAGAAAAAAAGAGAGTAAAAGAAGGCATTAAGTTAATTGGAAAAATTCTCTATTATTCAAAATATTTTTGTGCCCTGGAGGAGTATAATTTGGGTTCATGTTCCTGGAAAGGATTTTGCTCATGACAAGGGAAGAAAATGTTTTAACCTTCTAGAATCCCAGAATTCCTAGGATAAGGAAAAGAACCCTCAACTCACCTGAGCTCTGGCTCTTGATAGGCCAGATATCAATCTTCCCAACTCCTCTGTGGGCTTCTCTTGAAGGGAGACAAAATTTTGAATAGGGAGATCTGGCAAAAGAAAAGGAAACCATTTAGAAAAAGCATTCTAAGCTCCCAAAATCTAGAAATTATTACATCCTATTTCAATGTAACCCACACACTCCTTAAAAGTAGATTAAAGGTAATTCTGGCCATATCCATGTCTAGAATCTGAGAAAGCTAATAGTGTCCATGTATTCATTCCTAGCATGTTCCAGGGCATAGAAACCCACCTAATCTTGGTGTAAGGACACATAGCTTTGTCACTATGTGCTTTCTGATATAGTATAGCCTAAACTCTTTATGTCTTCCTATTTAATTTAATTATTACTCTAATCCCTTTACCTGGATCAGAGAATATATGAGGAATCAATTTGCTGATTTTGGAGAAGTAGGAGTTCCTATATTGTCAAACAAGCAATCAACAATTATCTGTTAAGTACTTAATATGTGTCTGGCAACATCTCAGGTACTATGATCCAGACAAATTATTCAAACAGTGCTTGCTCTCCTAGAGCTTACATTCTATCAAATGTAAATTAATTTAACTTTCAAAGGGGTAATGTGGAAAGACTAAAAAAATCAAGTCTTAATATGACAGACTTAGAGGACCTTAGAGATTATGAACTCCAACTGCATCACATTACAGTTTAATTACAACTTGTTCAAGATCTCAAAGCTAGTAAATATGTAATAGTTTGGCTTTTTGAACTCATATCCACTCACTCTTGATGAAGCACTTCCTACTTCTGATCCTAATTCTGTTACCAAATAACTATAAAATGATAACAATTTAACATAAATCTCAGGTTTCCATTATTCAAATAGAGATGCTAATATGCCTTAAGAAATAGAGAGTTAAAACAAAATTAGGTGATTGGAATGTTCCCTATCAAAGGAGAGCACAAAAAGAGAATGGTCTCTGCTTCAAGGATTCTACAAAAGTGGAGCTGTTATGTCTTTAACTCTCCAGATAACTTTTTTCAGACTGCCAATCCATATCTCCAAGAATTTACAAAACAGGGAATTCCTTATATCCATGAAATTTCTAATTTGGCCAAAAAAAAAGTAGACATATACAAATACAATGGCCTTTCCCCCATACATTTGGGACATTATTTCCCAACCCAGACTCTCCTTTTAATCTCTACCTTCTAAGAAAAGGGAAGTAGGAAGGGCAGAGTTAGATGGAGTACTATTCAAAGACAAGACTGCCAACTCTCAAGCAAGACTTCAATTTGGGTCAAAAAGCTACACCCTGAAAACTTCTCCATATCACCGATTTCGTGCATCAGGTTTTTGTTTCTAATTCCTTTATTTTTTAGTAAATGCTCCTTTTCAAAAAGCCATATCTTTCTCTCAACTAGATGAATGGGGAAAACATTTTTCACTTGATCTTAGCCAAAAGGCTAAGAAGTAGCTCCACAGCCAGCAGGAACAGGGGTGTGTGATGTGAGAAGGGGCATCAGCTATGGGTCTGGTTTCTTCCCAGTCTATTCCCTCCCATCTGCCCCACATCCTCCCGCCACTTCTCACCTCTCTCCCCGAGCGCAGGGGCCAGACCTTTCATGGTCACCGTTTGCTTCCCAGCTGCTTCCAGGAAATGATGACTCCTGGATCCTGGAAGAAGGATCAGGCCTCCCCTCAGTCCAGACAGCTCCAGGCCCGGCTCCTAAACAGCCGCCAACCTCCCAGCCCGAAACCCCGGGGCAAGTGCATGGGCCGGGGGATCAAAACCTCCAACTGCAAAAAGCGGTCATGCGTGCTGGAGGAGGGGACAATTCGCACTCGAGCTTTTTATTATCTGGGGGCTCACCTCCGCCCCGGGAAGGGGGGGAGGGGGACGTGAGAGGAGCACTGTCAATTACCTGAGGCAGACTATGATGCCTGCCCACGAGGCCCCGTGAAGACTCGAGGAAAGGCTCGGTCCGAGAAGCCTCGGGTCAGAGATTAGCACTCCAGGCTCTCGCCTCGCCCCCGCCCTCCAGCCCCCCTAGTGACCTATCGTTCTGGGCACGAAGGTATTTATTACACGCCCCCCCACCCCACTCCCACCCCCAGATACTTTAGGGGAGCCAGCTAGGGTTTTTTTCTGCGTCCCCGGGCAGCGCTTCAGGATAGGCACCACATAAGTGCAGGTAGATAGACAGACTGACTGACTGACTGACAGAATACGGCCCCACACCTGGTGCGCGCGTACACGCTCACATACGCGCACACGTTCATAAGCTCAAACACGCGCACCCACTCCCCTTCCCGCCGCGTGCAGGTCCAGAGATAGGCCCGGCACTAGCCCCTGCAACTTGGCGACCAGGGACCGGGAGTCCCTATCTCTCTAGTCGGGCTCTCACCCTCCCTCCGGGGCCTGGGAGCAATAGGCGCGAGGGTCACAGGTCCTGGGGCAAGAATAGCCGCGAGGAGCGGACAGGAAAACAAAGGAGCAGCAAGTCCAGGCCCACCCGAGACTTCTCCTGCGCCTGCGCCGCACCTGTCCCCGGTCCAGACGAAGATTTCTAGAGGAAGCAGCAAACCGCAGAACAGTCCCGAAAGGACAGGAAGATCCCCGCAGCTCCGACCCAAAGGGGTTCTGTCAGTGGGTTTGTGGGAAATGAAGCCTGGTCGCATGGATAAACCTCATCTCGAAGGATTCTGGGAATTGTAGTCTGGAGATGCTTCGCCACACTTCAAGCAACTGAAATGTGTAAATCCTATCACCTTTCTCTGAGCAACTACCTGTATGATTAAGATTTAGAACTGGAAGGGATCTCAGAGACTATCTAGAATAATCCACTCATTTTACAGAAGAGGAAACTGAAGTTCAGGGAGGTTCTGTGATGTTTTTCCAATGTGCCACAAGTGGTGTCGGAAATGGGATTTGAACATAGTTTCTTATGCACCAATCAACATTGTCTCTACTGTATTTCTGTACACTTCCATCCTTCATACAAAATGTAACATTTTTGTCTTGTGGTTGACTAGTTTATGAGCCTTCGGTGTGCTAAAAACCCTCAAGTCTTTTTCATAAAAATCATCAACTAATCACTACTGTGATCATTATCATTAGTTCTAAAATAATGGACAAGCATAGCAATGACTACTTTTCCCAAGAAAAATGTGAAATCTAGAGCACTAATATCAGCCCCAAGATTAATGGATCACAGTCTCAAAGAGATGTAGCTACACGATTAGGGAAATGGCCTTATCATCACAGATTCACTTAATATATAAAGAATAACACATACACACACATACAATGGGTTAATATCAAACCTGACCCGAACTGATAAGATGCCTAACAGATAATCCTAGAAAATTCCCCTGACCATCCTCCAAAGATAGAGTTCTAGAGGAAATGCAGAGTTTCTCCCATCAGCAAAATTTCTGGCAAACCTAACTAGGCAGCTGTACTTTTTATAAACTTCATTGGCTTAGTTGAGTCTGAAGCATTTTCCAAAAGCAATTAATGGCATTAAGGCTCTACAACAGAGATCACCTTTGAAAGAAATTCATTATTAGTCATCCTTAAATACTCCCACCACACCCCAATGATAAAAACAAAGCTCACTTGTCTCTTAAAAGCACTGATGCAGATTACAATTATAAGTGTCCCCATTTGCCACCTCTTCCTATTCCCACATAATGTAATAATAATAATTTTTTAAATACCTAGGGATTTTAGACCCCTGTGCATTCTTTTTTTTTAATCTCTTAATGCCCCCAGAACCTTTTTTTTTAATTAAAGCTTTTTATTTTTCAGAACATATGAGTGGACAATTCTTTAACATTAGCCCTTGCAAAATCTTGTATTCCAATTTTCCCTCCCTTCCTCCATGGCCTCCCCTCGTTGGCAAGTAGTCCAATATATGTTAAACATGGTAGAAATATATGTTAAATCTAATATATGCATGCATATTTATACAATTATTGTGCTATACACAAGAAAAATCAAATCAAACCAGTAAAAAAAAAAAAAAAAGCAGAACAAAATGCAAGCAAGGAACAACAAAAAGAGTGAAAATGCTATGTTGTGAACCACATTCAGTTCCCACAGTACTCTCTCTTCCTGGGTGTAGATGACTCTCCTCATCACTGAACAATTGGAATTGGTTTGAATAATTTCATTGTTGAAGAGAGCCATGTCCATCAGAATTGATCATCATGTAATACTGTTGTTGCTGTGCATGATGATCTCCTGGTTCTCCTCGTTTCACTCAGCATCAGTCCATGCAAGTCTCTCCAGGCCTCTCTGAAATCATCCTGCTGGTCCTTTGTTACAGAACAATAATATTCCATAACATTCATATACCATAATTTATTCAGCCACTCTCCAATTGATGGGCATCCCTTCAGTTTCCAGTTTCTAGCCACTACCAAAAGGGCTGCCACAAACATTTTTGCACATGTGGGTCCCTTTCCTTCCTTTAAGATCTCTTTGGGATATAGGCCCAGTAGAAACACTGCTGGGTCAAAGGGTATGCACAATGTGATAACTTTTTGAGTGTAGTTCCAAATTGTTTCAAAATGATTGGATCCGTTCACAGTTCCACCGACAATGTATCAGTGTTCCAGTTTTCCCACATCCCCTCAAACATTCATTATTATCTTTTCCTGTTATTTTAGACAATCTGACAGGTGTATAGTGGTATCTCGGAATTGTCTTAATTTGCATTTCTCTGATCAAGAGTGAAAATCACTAGTTTTTGAGAAGTAAAATGGTGTAGCAGATAACCATTTGGCAACAGTCAGTAAAACCTGGAATTATGTCTTGACTCTAAGATACATACCCCTTAAAGAAATTTCAGAGAGTCTCAGTTTAGATGGAAAAAAATATGCCTATATTCACTAATATTTAATTGAAATTCAGCATTTCCTTTAACTATGAATTTGTTACTGATCTGCATTAGTCTCAGACATATTCTGTCTACTGCAGAAAACACAACTCTGGGCTGGTCACATTGTTCAAATGCCAAATATACACTTAACAAAAAAAAAAAATATATATATATATACATATATATAAGAAAACTCACAGAATGCAAGCATTCACAAGAAAAAGCATTCACAAGGGGAAGCAGTTAAATGGCGCACTGAATAGAGCACTAGCCCTAAAGTCAGGAAGATCTGAGTTCAAATTTGGTCTCAGACACTTAACACTTCCTAGCTGTGTGACCCTGGGCAAGTCATTTAACCCCAATTGCCTCAGCAAAAAAAAAATTTTTTAAAGTGATACAAGAACATTCTCAGACTCTCTCTTAAGAACTTTAGAATCGATTGTATGACATGGGAAACACTGGCACAATACTGCCCAGCACAGCATGCTCTCATCAGAGAAAAGAAGAATTGAATTAACACAAAAGAAACATGAAATATGTGAAATTAGAGAATCCACCTCAAATGTTCATAAGGAGTATTTGTGTTCAACCTGTGGCAGAGCATTCCGAATTCATATTCAGCCACAATCAGACAAACCATGACTTGATTCTAACATAGTAATGTTCTTCAAAAACAAAGGATAACAACAACTATTACTGGGATCTCTTTATGACAATGAAATCACACATCTAGACCCTTAAAAGAATTGTAGTAATTAATCATCTTGGAAATGTTGGCATTAAACCTTAATTTTGTTATAAATAAATCTTTCTTTCATGTTATTTTAGAATTAGCAGTATATTTAATAGATCTTCAAGATGATCTAAGACGTTACTACGGCAATATCAGTCCATGTCTGACTTGTTTCCTGCTTTCTGCAAACCTACAGCAATGCAGGTTGTCAATTAACCAGAAAGGAAACATAATTTATAATTTGTCAATATGTGGCCTTCACGCAAACCAAGTAGTATCAACAGAGAGCATCAAAATTATACATGTGGGTTTTCCCAAAGATTAAAATATCTCTACAACAATTAACCAGATCTTAAATAATTTCCCCATCAGCAGATGGGGAAATTTAGTCACCTTCACTAGTTGAATTCAAAATTTAATCAAGAGGAAAAGAACATCACTTTTAAACATGAGAATTGGGGGGAAAGGGATTTTATTGGTATTCCTCATTTCTTCCTATCCAGAATTCAAGAAGTCTTCTGCTCTCATTCTTAATACTTGTACAATTGACTTTTCAGTAATCACATGGTTTATTAAAAATAATAAAAGGAAAAACTGCCTAGGTGCCATAGCAGAGCAAAACTAGAAAGAAATTGTTTCATCTGATCTTATATCTATCCCATCCCTCTCTCCCCAAAACCTCCCTCCAGTTTATAGATGATGGGAATGTTAAGGAAAGAATGCGCATGTTTGAAACCTATTACAAACAATCCAATAGAAAATCCTAAAGTGTGTAGGAGGTGGGGGGATGAAGTTGGTCCTTCTACCTAATCTCACTAGGGGATAAGGTTTCCTAGCAACCCATACCAGTCTGGGCTCTCCCATTGATACATAGACTCACATCGCCTTTTTCACCCACATAGCACTTAGGTCCTATCACAGTTCTTCAGGATATTTCCCATATCATCTTTTGTTGCACCCAGCTGCTTTCACTCCTATGCCAATGTCAGCCTGCAGCTGTTTGTCGCATTGGCAGAATGAAAAGTGGTAGAGTTTATCAGAAATCTCAAGGCCCAAAGAATATCTGCATAGCTATATACATATCCTTTCCTTACCAGACATCTTCCCAATCTCTCCCCCTGTTTGGGAATGGGAGGGCCTATCAAGAAAAACTACTGGGGCAGCTAGCTGGCACAGTAGATAGAGCACCAACCTTGAAGTCAGGAGGACCTGAGTTCAAATGTGATCTCAGATACTTAACACTTCCTAGCTGTGATCCTGGGCAAGTGTTCTTGCCTCAGCGAAAGGAAAAGAAAAACTGTTGCATGTATCTTCAAGGCTGGGAGGAGACATTAAAAGGAATGATTACTTATGAAATTTCTGTTATAGATTCATTTGTATTTTGAAATTCATATTGCCTCCTTCATTGAAGTGACAAAGCTAAGTAGTGTTAGAATATAGAAAAGTTAAAGTCATTGCTCACCTGATTTCACTGGCAGGAATGATGTGAAGAACTTTTTAGAAAATCCTTCATTGATACTTCATGTATTGATACCTAAAATTGTGGTCAGAAACTGTGATATTGCCCATCATAATTATGTATGTATATGCCTGATGTCCCAGAATGAATGGTCACCAGGATAAATAACTGATATGTGTTTATAAGCTTGATTGCATAACATCAATAGAAGAGAATAAATGGGAAGTGAAAAGGGGTAAGGAAGTCAGATCATGTCTTTCATTGATCCTCTGTCTCTATCAATTCCAGTATACTTAAATCTCTGCCAGTCAACAAACATTTATAATGCTCTACTATGTTCCAGGCACTAGAGATACAAAGACAAAAATAACTATCTTTGGGGAAGCTAAGTGGCCCAGTGGATAGAGCACTGCCTCTGGAGTCAGGAGGACCTCAGTTCAAATCTAGTCTCAGACACTCCCTAACTTTGTGATCCTGGGAAATTCAACCTCTATTTCCTTTAAAAGAAGGGAAAAAAAATCCTTTTTTCATTGCTAAGACAAGAATCCTCAGGAAAGGAAAAAAATAATTAGGACAATTATGAAGTACAACTAGAAACTGATACTATGGGTATTTGTTTTATTTTTAATCTGTTGAGAAGCAAAATCTTCATATTGCTATTTAACAACTCTTTTTCCTTTACTGGGTTTAATAAATTTGACCACTGAGGAGCCAATTGTCTGAATCTTTTGAATAAGATTGATTTATTGAGAGCAGAATTCTCAAGTTAGGGTGGATACAGAACTACTGAGAAAACCAACTGAGATTTTCTTTCAGATTCTGGTATTTCATAGCAGTAGCAATATTCCATATTTTTCAAGGGAAGAAGAAACCATTTGCTGTAGGATATCTATCATTGGCAACATGGTATAACAGACAGAGAGCTATCCTTGGAAACAAGTTCAACACCTACCTCTGATATAACTTCATAGTACTCTAAGCAACTCTTTAGGAGTCTACCTTGCAAAGAAGTCCCTGACCTAGGCAGAGGGAAAAAAGAAAGAGAAAGAGAGAGAGAGAGAGAGAGAGAGAGAGAGAGAGAGAGAGAGAGAGAGAGAGAGAGAGAGAGAGAAAGAGAGAGAGAGAGAGAGGTCACAGCTCTCTTCCCTTATCCTTTTTTTATCAATTAAGTTCCCATGTTCCCATCCCCCAAAAAATAAGTAAAAAGATAAGCATCATAACCCCAAGGTGAAATATCTATCCATGGCTATCAATCAGCTCCAGCCTAAGCTGACAAACTTAATCGTCCCAGCCCAGCTAGCTCTTCTTCATTCTTCCCTACTCTACCACTTCTTCCCTCTTTCCTTGATCTTTCATATTGGGCACATATCAGGGGTGGGAAGCATGGGGGTGCAGTTAGTCCCTATCTCATGTAGCTACCCCTTTCTTCACCTTGTCAGCCTAATCCTGCAAATTTGGGACTTCAGTCCTCCCTTTATTTTCTTATTCCTGGACCCTGGGCACTTAGACCATCAATCTAAATCCCAGGCATCTGTCAGAGAAAAAAAAACAGACAGGTATTAGAGTCTTTTCTTCACCATGCAATAATCCATCAGTCAGAGACATACCTCAGACTCCTCTCCACTTGGGAGCTGGGGAAGGAAGTGGTATATCTGTCTCTATGGCAAATATCACTTGACCTGGGAACAAAATTGACAGCTTCCTAGTGGAACGTGTTGTTTGGAGTTGGATCCCCATAGCATGTTTTGTAGTCAGTGAGGTCAAGTGAACTGAAAGATCTTCAAATGTATAATATTCGTTGATCTCTTGGTCTCAATTTCCTCGTCCTTAAAATGAGACAGTTAAATCAGATCATTTCTAAACAACTTTCTAGTTCTCACATTGTGTCTCTAAGTTCCAGAGTCTCCAAGCAATAACTCAGAACATTATAGTAGGATGTATAAGATGGAATTTCCAGATCACATTACTTATCAAAAACTTTATTCCTTAGGGGAAAAATAAAGTAAAATTTTTTAAAATGCAAAAACACAACTTAGAGATTATTTTTAAAAACCTCCTGTCATCAACCCAATAGCTCATATTTCTTTTTTAATCTTTTTATTTTCAAAATATATACATAGTTTACCGTTACAAAAACTTGTATTCCAAATTTTTTCTCCCTCCCTTCTCCCTACTCTCTTCCCCAGATGGCAAGCAATCCAATATATGTTAAATGTGTGCAACACTATATATATATATATATTTCCACAATTATCATGCTTTGCAAGAAAAATCAGATCAAAAAGGGAAAAGATGAGAAAGAAAACAAAAAAGCTAGCAAACAACAAAAAAGGTGAAAATACTATGTTGTGATCCACACCCAGTCCCCACAGTCCTATCTCTGGATGCAGATGGCTCTCTTTATCATAAGACCTTTGGAACTGGCCTGATTCACATCTTTGTTGAAAAGAGACAAGTCTATCACAGTTGCTTTTCACATAATCTTAATGCTGTTTACAATATTCTCTTGGTTCTATTCACTTTACTCAGCATTGGTTTATTCAAGTCTCTCCAGGCCTTTCTGAAATCATCCTGCTGATCATTCCTTATAATGACTTATTCAGCCATTCTCCAATTGATGGGCATCCATGTTGGAGGACCCCCAAAAAGTAAGGGGATAATCTTGTCCTGGAATCTAGGATCAAAGGGTGTGTGATTCCTTTAGAAACATGAGACCCCGAGGCGAGCCGGAGATTGCTATTAATGGTTTCATTATTGGCCTTCTTAAGTAGTCTTAGAAAACAGCAGCCTTCAAGGAAGCGCTCTGTTGATAAGAGGACCATACCTTCCATATATGGATATCTCTTTTCAGTACAAGCTTATTGCAAATGATGGGTGTGGGAATATGGAAGGGCATGATCGCAGAAGGAGGGAAGGAGGCAAGGAGGAGGGGTCAGGTGATGAGGAGAGGCAAGACCTGGAGGAGGGACTATGCAAGGGGCAGGGCTAGGCTAGGAGAAGAAAGATATAAGAAAGTTGGATAGAAAGGGCAAAATGGGGCGGCTATAGAATGGGGGCTGAATAAAGAACCACCATGATCTACATTCTTCTGGCTTGACTCTTCTTGTGACCAACTCTGGCCAAACTGGTGAGGTGAGATAAGTTCTGTTGCCCATAAATTTGTTAATTTAGATAGAAATTAATACATCCACTCAGTTTCTACTTCCTTGCCACTACTAAAAGAACTACTACAAACATTTTTGCACATGTGAGTCTTTTTCCCTTTTTTATGATCTCTTTGAGATATGGATTCAGTAGAGACACTCCAGGATCAAGGAATATGCATAGTTTGATAGCCCTTTGGGCATAGTTCCAAATTATTCTCCAGAATGATTGGATTAGTTCACAACTCCACCAACAATGTATCAGTGTCCCAGTTTTCCCATATCCTCTCCAACATTCATTAATATCTTTTCCTGTCATCTTTAGTCCATATTTCCATAGGGCTATAGGTGTACATAGTACCTTCTTCACAATAGTCCTCTGAAAATACTACTATTTCAATCATCCTTCAAGTCTACAGGTTTTTTAAAGTTTCTCTGACAAATGGCTTTGTTAAAAAGTTATTTGGAGTCCTTGAAACCACAATAGTAATCCCAGGGAAGATAAGGAAATCCAAAAAATGTATCAAGACTAGTGAAAACATGCAATTAATAGCTTGCAAAGAATTCATTTATTCAACAGATATTCACCAATTGCTAACTATGCAGAAGACTGTGCTGGTGTTGGAGAAAATACAGATATGATAAGGTGTGTGAGTGGTGGGTATTACAAGCTATACTTACCAAAGCTACCTCCCCTACCATACCTAGCTCATTCTAAAGCTTTCTGCTATTTACAACTTGATCTTCCCATTATTAATTAGCAGAGAGGTTGTATTATATTTTTTGGCCACCAGATGATGCTCTAACTGCAGGAAAATAACCTACTCTTCCCACATTTGATTCCTGTGTTTGCCCTGTATGAGCTACAGCCTAGCTCCCAGATTCACTCCACATTTAGTAGATACCTAGAGATGGTTAAAACTGGGACTATAGTTATTGTCTCAAGCTTGATTTTGCAGACTTCAATAGAGTACATGACATACTTTGAGCAAATGGGGCAGGAATTTCAGGATAGAACTTCTCAGAATTTTTTCTTATCTTGGTAGCAGCAGGAAAGATGAAACAAGAATATTTTCTAGCACTCTACAAATAAAGATAAGGAGATGGGAAAAGCACCTGACAGTTGAACGACACTGTCATCTAAATTGGTCAAAGGAGGAAAGATGAGAAGGAAGGTAGGAGAGAGGGAAGGAGGCAGAGATTGAGAATTGGGTACAAAAATACATTTCACTCAATAAAAAAATGAGAGAAGGAAAAAGATGGAATTAGAGGGATGACAGTTTAAAGGAGATTTTATAGTTTTTATAAAGTTTTATAAATTTTATAGTTTTTATAAGTTTTATAAATGTGATGGAATAATTATTGTGTTATAAGACATGATGAAGGGAATAGTTGCAGAGAAACCTTGAAAGACTTACATGAACTGATACAGAATAAAGTTAATAGAACCAGGGGAAAAGTTTATATAATGATCACAAATTTAAAGACAAACAAAAGATAGATTTTTTTGGCTGATTTAAAATGTGTGTTTATAATTTTTCAACAGTGTTTATTCTTACTTAATTTATAATTTGCATTGATTTAATTGAGATGTATGGTTTTCTGGGATTATATTATTTGAAGCAAAAATAGAACAACCTTTACAAAAAATCAGTAGAAGGAATATCTTATTTATTGCCAATAAAAAGAAGAAATGCTTTTAGATTCCCAGGAAGACAGATCTTCTCACAAGATGAACAAATTATTATTTTTTGCTAAGTAAATAAAATCTAATTACTGAAATTGAAACATAGAGCTCTTAATAAACCCAAGGACACAAACTCCTGTGGTAAGAATTCTCTATTCAACAAAAACTACTGGAAAAGTGAAAAGTAGTCCACTAGAAATCAGATTTAATCAAGTATCATATATTGTATGTTATAATAAAGTCCAAATAGAATATTATCTAAATATAAAACACCACATTTATGATTTTTTAAAATAATGGAATAGTGAAGAATATAGTAGGTCTACAGTCCTACAGAGGAGAGGAGGACTGCATGGAATAATTTGTCTACAGGAAAGGGATATGTTATATTAAAGCATGAAGGTATATAGGATGTTTAAAATGATCAAGATTATAAAAAAGATTAGGGATTCAAAATGACAGAGTTGACTGACTATAATATATCATAGATTGTAAATGGACTCCAAGGGGGGAGCTATATATTTTAAAGGGTAAAAGATCAACTAATAAAAAATAGGATGATGGGTTGATCCCCATCCATTCCACAGAAGTCAATGATAGGACACAACCTTACTTATCCATCATTTATTAGAAACCAACTTTCCCTCTCTCCACTCCCTTATGCAAATCTCAAACTTCCCCCTTCTACGTTGGGTATTGATTCCTTAGGGCAGATATAACCTAACTTCATCCTGAAAACCCAGAGCAGCAGATCTGCAAATGCCATTGGGAAAATCCCTTTCCTCTCTTACTTCACTCTAAGATACTCATCCCTTGCCCCCAAGATCATCTTATGGTTTCCATTAAATTGTAAGCCCTTTGAGAGCAGGGAATATCTTTTATCTCTTTTTTATATCCTCAGCACTTAGCATAGTTATTTTGTTGTTGTTGTTCAGTAGTGTCCCACTCTTCATGATTACATTTAGGGTTTTCTTGGTAAAGATAGTGGAGTGGGGGGGCAGGGGAGAGGCAAAGTCAAGATGGCAGAGAAAAGGCAGGAACCCTCTCAACCTCTCCCTCAAAACTTTGAATAAAAACTCTAGACAAATTTTAGAGCATCAGGACACCCAAAAATACAAAGTAGAACATATTTCAGCAGAAGGCAACTTAGAAGATTAGCAGAAAAGGTCTGTGGCATCAGGGTGGGACTGTGCAGGCCTGACTAGGGCAGTCCTGGACTCAGCCCCAGCTCCAGACCAAGATCTGGCCACAGCCAGTATTGGTGGCTTCCAGACCTCTCAGCTAGAGACACCAAAGAGGACTTGAAAGGTCAGCAGAAAAGGTCTATGGAACCAGACTGAGAGCCCAACAAGCAATCACAGGACAGGCCACAGCAGCCCCATCCCAGCTCCAGCCCAGGCTCCTACCCTAGCCCCTACCAGGAGTCTTGTCTCAGCAAAGCAAAACCTCTGAATCAGCAGTAGTGTTAGACTTCTGAGTATCTTGGCCCAGGAACACCAGGGAGGACTTGGAAAGTCAGTGGACAGGGTCTGTAGCAACAGGGTGGGAGTCCCATGTGATCCCAGTCAGGTCATGCTAGTGCAGCCCTAGCCCCAACCCTGGGGTCCTGAGCATCAGCAAAACAAAACTCTGTTAATTCAGCACCCTAGATCTTACAGCTACAGTGAGGTGGGACACTCCTAACAGCTCCAAGGCAGAAAAGAGTGCTTGTGGTCAGATTCCTGAAAACAGCTGCACAAAACCCCTGAATCTTGGAACAGTGCACCTTCTACCATGGGAACAAAGCCCTACTTTAACAAAGGATTAAAAGATGTAATAAAGCAAACCCAAAAAATGAAAAAATAGAAAAAAATGCAAAATATCTCATTAGAAAAACAACTGACCTGGAAAATAGATCTAGGAGAGATAATTTTTAAATTATTGGTCTACCTGAAAATAATGATTAAAAAAAAAAAAAGGCCTGGACATAATCTTTAAAGAAATTATCAAGGAAAACTGTCCTGATATTCTTCAACCAGAGGATAAAATAGAAATTAAAAGAATCCACTGATCACCTCCTAAAAGAGATCCCAAAATGAAAACTCCCAGGAATATATAGCCAAATTCCAGAACTCCCAGGTCAAGGAGAAAATATTACAATCATTCAAAAAGAAGAAATTTAAGTATAGTGGAGCCACAGTCAGGATAACACAAGATTTAGTGCCTTCTAGATTAAAGGATCAGAGGATTTGAAATATGATATTACAGAAAGCAATGGAGCTAGGATTACAACCAAGAAATCACCTACTCAACAAAATTAAGTATAATCCTTCAGGGGAAAAGGTGGATATTCAATGAAATAGAGGATTTTCAAACATTCATGATAAAAAGACTAGAGTTGAATAGAAAATTTGATTTTCAAATACAGACCTCTGGAGAAGTATAAGGAAGTAATCAGGAAAGTGATATCAAAAGGGACTTAATAAGGTTTTTCTGTTTAGAGTCTTACATGGGAGGATGATAACTGACTAATTAGAACGTTCTCATTATTATGGCAATTAGAAGGAGTATATATAGACAGAGGGTGCAGGTGTGAGGTGAATATAAAGGGATAATAACTTTTATTTTTTAATGATTAAATTAAGGGGTGAGAGAGGAATGTACTGGGAGAAAGGGAAAGGGAGAAGTGGAATGATGCACATTATCTGCCATAAAAAAGAGGCTACAAAAGCTTTTATAGTAGAAGGGAGGAAAGGGAGGAGAGGGACAGAGAGTGAACCTTACTCTCATTAGAATTGGCTCAAGGAAGAAATAACACACATATTCAGTACAGGTATAGAAATATAACTTACCCTGCAGGAAAATAGGAAGGGAATGGGATATGGGAAGGGGAAAGAGTGATAAAAGAGAGGGCATATTGGGGGAGGGAGTGGTCAGTACCAAAACACTTTTGAGGAAGGACAGGGTGAAAGAAGAGAGAGAATAAATGGGAGGGGGGAATACAATTATCAATAGTATTTGTAAAAAGAATTTCAAAGCGAGTTTTTCTGATAAGGCTTCATTTCTCAAACATAGAAGAAACTGAGTCAAATTTATAAAAAAAATAAGAGCCATGCCCCAATTGATAAATGATAAAAGATACGATCTATGCCTTAAGAACTATAAATTCAGGCATATCCTTTGACCTAACAATACTACTACTTGGCATGAATACCAAAGATATTAAAAAAAAAAAAAAAAGGAAAAGGACCTATATGTACAAAAGAAATTCATAACAATTCTCTTCTTAGGGCAAAAAAAAGTGGAAATTGAGGGAATGCTCATCAGTTGGGGAAATGGCTCAATAAACTGTGGTATATGTTTATGATTGAATATTTTTGTTGTAGCATTGCCTCAGATGGAGTATCTCAGATTCATTCTATTTGTAGAAAGTTGCTCTGTTTCCCCAAAGCACATACAGGCTCATTGATAATAGTCAATTGCCATGACCAAAAATCAATTACATAATATTTTAGGGGCAGTTTGATATTGCCACCAGTGGATGCTGTCTTTTGGTGATATTTTCATAACCAAAGACAAACCTTATAGAACCTTTGCAGTTTTTGCACCTTTCTGCCCTTCCAGACCTCAACAACTCCAGTTATCAGCTCCAGGGCTGGGACTTCCATATTATAGTAAGCCCTTTTCTGTCTTTGTACACAAATAGGAGGCCTCACTTAATCCTTTGGACCAGAGACAGAGAGGAGAGAGTGAGGGGGAGAGAGAAAAAAAAAATTGCATGCTTCCGTGTGTAATTAGCCTATCCCAGTACTTTCCCTGAATGTAGATAGCATTTTTCATCCTTCAGGCTGTATGTGTGTTTTTCTAGATGAAAAGATATAGGTACTGATTGAAAAAATGGAAATGCTAAAAAGAAAAAAAAAGAAGCTGAGCAAAGATCTATCACAGTAAAATAGACAGTCTCATAAAGAATTGGAGAAATGTTTTCAGTTATATTTCCCAGGTAGTGTTATGCTAAGAATAAATCATTCACAGTTGTTTATTGTATGATATTACTGTTATTGTTTACAGTATTCTCTGAGTTCTGTTCACTTTGTGTATTTCCAGATTTTTCTAAAATCATCCTGTTCATCATTTTTATAGTCAATAATATTCCATTACAATCATATATCACATCTTGTTCACTCATTTCCTAATTAATGAACATTCCTTCAATTTCTAATTCTGTGCCATCACAAAGAAAAAGAAAATTTAGTACAAACAAGTTCTTTTACTTCTCCTTTGATCTTGTTGGGATACAGACCTAGTAGTGTTATTGCTAGATGAAAGGGTTTGCACAGTTTAATTGCCCTCTAGGTATAGTTCCAAATTGCTCTCTAGAATGATTGGATCAGTTCACAACTCCACCAATAATGAATTAGTATCTTAGCTTTCCCACATCTTCTCCAATATTTATCATTTTCCTTTTTTGTCATATTAGCCAATCTGATAGGTGTGAGGTGGTACCTCCAAGTTGTTCTCATTTGCTTTTCTTTACTCAATAGTGATTTAGAGCATTTTTATATGACTATAATAGCTTTAATGTCTTCATTGAAAAATTGCCTATTCATATCCTTTGACCATTTATCAATTGAGAAATTGCTTATATTCTTATAAATTTGACTCAGTTCTCTATATATTTGAAAAATGAGACCTTTGTCAGAGATACATGCTGTAAAAAAATTTTTCCCCAGTTTTTTGCTTTTCTTGTCATTTTGGATGCCTTGGTTTTATTTATACAAAAACATTTAATATAATCAAATTTATCATTTTTATATTTCATAATGTTCTCCATTTCTTGTTTGGTCATAAAATTCTTCCTTTCCCCATAGATCTGACAGATAAACTAGTCCATGTTCTCCTAATTTGCTCATATATCACCTTTATGTCTAAATTGTTTCCATTTGGACTTTATCTTGGTGTACAAGATAAGATATTGGTCCATACCTAGTTTCCGACATACTATTTCCCAGTTTTCCCAGTAGTTTCAGTTAGAGTTGGGTTTTGTCCCCAAAGGTTGTATTTTGGGGTTTATCAAACACTAAATAAATATAATTATTTGCTGTGATGTATTGTTTACTAAATCTATTCCACTGATCCCAGTTTCTTAACTAGTACTAAACTGCTTTGATGATTACTTTATAATTCAGATTTGAGACCTGGTTTGACTAGGATACCATCCTTCACATTTTTTTTCATTGGTTCCCTTAATATCTATTGTTCTTCTAGGCAATTTTTTATTATTTTTTCTAGCTTTATCAAATAATTTTGGTTATTTGATTAGCATGGTATTAAATATGTACATTAATTTAGGTGGAATTATCATTTTTATTATGTTATCTCAGCCTACTCACGAGCAGTTAATGTTTCTACTTGTTCATATATGACTATATTTGAATGAAAAATGTTTTTAATTATGTTCATATACTTTCTATGTTTGTCTTGGCAGGTAGACTTCCCAGTATTCTATGTTGTCTACAGTTGTTTTAAATGGAATTTCTCTTTTTATATCTTGCTGCTGGACCTTGTTGATAATATATAGATTTGTTAATGATTCATGCAGGTTTATTTTATATCCTGCAATTTTGCTAAAGTTGTTAGCTATTTTAAGTAGTTCTTTAGTTGATTCTCTATACATATCATCTGTAGAATGTTAGTTTTATTTCCTCATTGTCTAATCAAATTCCTCCATTTTATTTTTTTTCTTTTCTTATTGCTGTACCTAGCATTTCTATACACTATTGAATAATAGGGGTGATAAGGATTCCTTGTTTCATTCCTGATCTTATTAGAAGGCTTCTAGTTTACCCCCATTACAGATAATGCTTTCTAATGATTTAGGTAGGTACTATTTATAATTTTAAGGAAATCTCTATTTACTTCTTTGTTCTCCAATGTTTTTAATAAGAATGGGTTTTATATTTTGTTACTTTCAGTATCTGAAATAATCAAATAATTTTTGTTGGTTTTAATATTGATATGGTCAATTATGCTGATAATTTTCCTCATATAGAATGAGCCCTGCATTCCTGGTATAAATCTGTCTTAGTCATAATGTATGATGTTTATCATATATTGCTGTAATCTCCTTCTTAGTATTTTATTTTGTAAACATTTTTAGCAATATTCATTAGGGAACTTGATCTATAGTTTTCTTTCTCTCTTCCCGGTTTAAGTGTCAGCACCTTATTTGTGTCATAAAAGAAATTTGGTAGGATTTCTTCTTTGCCTATTTTTCTAAATGGTTTATGTAACATGTGGGTCTTTAAATGTTTATAGAATTCACTTGTGAATCCATCTAGTCCTAGAGATTTTTTCCTTAGGAAGTTTATTAATTACTTATTCAATTTCTTTTTCTAAGATAGGAGTTATTTGATTATTCTATTTCCTCTTTTTTTATTTGGACAATTTTTTGTAAATATTCATTTATTTTATTTAGACTGTCAGATTTATTGACATATAATTGGAGAAAATATTTCCTAATAGTTACTTTAATTTTCTCTTCATTGGTGGTGAATTCACACAGCTTTTTAATTTTAATTTTTATACTGATAATTTCATTTTCTTCTTTCCCTTTTTAAATAAAATAAATCCATGGTTTGTTTGTTTTTGTTTTTGTGTTTGTTTGTTTTTCATAGAACTAGTTCACAATGATCTTTTTGATACCTCCTTGCAGGATTCAGTTTGCATCCTATATACTTGGTTCTTATATTATGAGAGTGCCATTACACTGGCACTGCCATGGTTTCTGACTATGAAATTATTTGGGCAGCCTGTCTACCACTAAGTTCAAATTGCCCAGTTGGTTGCACTTACACAAATGCAATCATCTAAAGTGACTCCCATTATACCTTTGGAGTTTGTCAACCTAACAGGATGCTATGGTTGCACAGGAGCTTCTTGACTTCTAGTAAGATCAATGGAACACATTATACATCAGTGAACTTCTATGTATCCTACAACTTCCTATTGTTCTTCTATTGTCCATTGTCCTGCTTATACAATGGAAATGGCTGTCTCAAGAGGTAACATTGTGTTGCTGCTGATGCAAAACTTGTTACTCTCCAGGTCCCTGAGCATGTAGTTTCATCTCTGTTTCTGATAATGGTGACCTCCCTTTATTTTGCAATAACTCTGAAATTGTGAAGTAAAAACCGTATTTTTGTGCCAAGCAGATATTCAGAGTCTGGGTGACTATGGAAGGCAAACCACTCCTCCTTTGGAATTTCTATCACCAGTTATGTCTCTCTATCCATAATTGGAACCATTTTGAAATACCAAGAATTGTTGATACAATTAGAAAAGTGTGGGTCACTCCAGTTATTACCCCTATTTCTGTGCATATTTTTCCCTCTTATCCCACTTTTTAGGACTTAAATTACTTTTCCTGATTGCCCCTTAGTTTATGCTTCTTTCAAGCATTTACAAATTGATTTCATATGCATGCCTAACCCTGGCCATTATAAGGTCTGCCTTATTATCCTTAATAAGCTCACTCACTGGGTTCTAAGACCAGAGTGAGCTTTGTGGCTAAAATTGTTCTCAGAAATAAAAAAAAAATAGTTTCCTGGTTTGGCCCACTGGTTTGCATTGATTCTGAGAGAAGATCTCTTTTCATTAACATGGATTCTCTTCCAAACTTGTCTTTGAAAAACTTCTAGGTTTTGTACCCCTTATCACCTACTAGAGTTCTAGTCAAGTTGAACACATGAAGAAAGAACTTAAGAACAAGACAGGAATATTGTGCTCTGAGAACTACCATAAATGGCCTGAAATACTTTTCATCTGTGAATTAGACCAAAGTAAGAATTATAGCTTCCTGCTTTTGAAATGCTTTTCAACTATCCTCCTCTAATGATAAAAACCTTTATCCCTAGTTTATATGCCATTAAGGATATATAAACTATATCCTATTTCCTCATATTGAGGAAAGATATTTTTGTTACTTCTTATAACATAGGAACTACAAAACATACTGAGGGAACTTCATGACACAAATGCTGCATGACCCAACTAGGCATTTGGATTTTTCACTATATGATTTTCACCCTAAGAATAAGGTCTACATCAAAAATTTTCCAGCAGACGAGCAGAACTCAATTTGCCAGGAAAAGCTCATTCCAAATATCACTGATCATCCCACCTACAATCAAGATTAGA
>JAJPUD010006989.1:60156-108014 GCA_023553655.1 Myrmecobius fasciatus
AAAAAATTGTCAACTATGGGGAAATAGGCATAACAATACCATTTGCTTTATGCTTCACAATCATACAAATTATATGTTTTAAATCTTGCTTATTTCCTTGTATTGCTTAATTTTGATGTTATTATTTGGTCTTTTCAAATTCCAATCCTTCCAAGAGGATTGGAAAAAACTTAGTACAATTAGTACATTTCATGATGATGTTGGGCATACTTTGTATCATCTTGAAACAATTGAGCCCCATAGACTCTAGGTTTATCATTATTTCTGCCGAAATGACCCATTTGCTTGGATAGTACTCCCTGTCATAGGAGGGATATGTGAGATGATCAATCTTATTGTTCTTATATTAGCCAATATATTAACCAATGACTGATTAACTAGTCAGTCAAGCCTTCATAAAATCCAAAAAGTTATAGCAGAAATGCAATTGCCTAAACCAAGTAAACCCAATGGAATCCTTCCCCTGGTTCTTTTTGTTACAGAGTAAGGGCATATTAGCAGCAGGTTCTCTTTGCTTTATTCATCATTATTGTCCTTAGACTTTATATTAGCTGTTGGTAGCTTTGTATTTAGCTATTAGCTAAACTATTCAAAAGGGTTTCTCCCAGTGGTCTTTTTTTTTTCTTGGTACATAATGCTGATAATGAGTATATTAAATAAACTTACAAATTTGGCTTATAGATAGTGATCCATGGGAGGCAAAGGATCCTAACTCTCCCCAAGGATCAAAGAGGGGAACTATGAAAAGCAAATTGACTCCATTTTGAGAATAACCTCCACTGTGAAGCATTCCTGTAAATCATCTGATTTAAGGGAATTCTACCTCATTTACCTCTTCTCAATTTACAAAGTTCCTAATCTTTTTTTCCAATAAGAAATCAGATCATCAAATTCTATATCCTATTCTATATCCTGATGTTTGTTTTTTTATAATATATATAATCTTTGCAAAATCTGCACTTAAATTCTTTGTGCCTGCTGCTTTGTGCCTTTGTCAGGATTAATTATGCTTGGCTTGCTAATAAATTGTTTAGCTTAGAATCTGTTTCCTCAGTTATTATAAATTCTTTCATGACAGTTTCTTGGTATCCTCAGTATTTAGTGAAGTATATATAGTAGGGATTTAATAAATGTCTATTTATTGACTGATAACCTACATGGTTTTTTTTAAAGGAGGTAATTTTTCTTAAAAAAAAAATAAAGAGATAAATTGGGAAAAATTGTACAAGGTTAAAAAAAATTGATCAAGTTAAAGATGTCTCCAGTTCAAATTTGTCCAAGTTCTAGTATTATATAGATAACTCAAAAAAAGCTGCAGTCAGTTACCATGAAAGTTTTTTCAAAGTAATTAGCCAGTTTTGTCAATATTTTTGTTTTTTAAACTATCCATATGGACATGAATGAAGTTACACTTTCCTCACAAAAATCCATTGGAACCACAAGGCCATTTAATTTCATATTTTGGCCAGTTAAATTTTTCAAATAAAAATCTTGGTTAGGGTTTCACTCTAATAAATCAGGCAAACTCAGGAAAATTATGGGGAGAATGAGTTAATTATAACATAGAAAGCATACGGGTATGACCATCTCTGAGATCCAGTCTCAGGTTGCTTTCAAATATGAATTTTCATAAGAAAGGACAAATCCGGGGCAGCTAGGTGGTGCAGTGGATAGAGTACCAGCCCTGAAGTCAGGAGGACCTGAGTTCAAATCTGGTCTCAGATACTTAAGATTTCCTAGCTGTGTGACCCTGGGCAAGTCACTTAACCCCAACTGCCTCAACAAAAAAAAAAAAAAAAAAAAAGAAAAGAAAAGAAAAAAAGAAAAGAAAGGACAAATCCTAATAGTAGATTCATATTTCTAAAGGGGGATGGACTAGAGTTGTTTAAGAATTGAGGTTATAGTCTAGGTAGGATTTTTTTTCTTTTTGCATTCAGTATTTTTTCCTCAATTACAGGTAAAAATAAATTTTTAATATTTGTTTTTAAAATTGACTTCCAAGTTCTGTTTCCCCATCTCCTACATTGATAATGCAAGAGATTTGATAGAGGTTATACATGTATAGTCATACAAAACAAAATATATTTCCATATTAGTAATATTATAAAATAAAACACAGATCAAAATTTAAAAAAACAAGTTGTAAAAGAAAACATAAACCAAAATAAAAATCCAAGAAAAATAGAAAGTAAATATATATATATATATACATATATATATACATGTATATATACATATATATATATATACATATATATATAGTAGTATCAATTCTTGTTTGGATATAAGTTGAATTAGATGACCACTGAGTAAAGCCTTAACTAATTTGGAGTAAATATTTTATCATTCCTAGGGTAGTTCCTTTTATGCCCATATCTCAATTTTCTTCTTTCTTTCTTCCTTCTTTTCTTCCCTCCTTCTTTCCTTCCCCCCTTCCTTCCTTCTTTCTTCTCTTCCTTTCCTTCCTTTCTTTCTTCCTCCCTAAATATCTTGGATTTTATTAGCTAGATTTCTTTCTTAATGATCATGCCTTAAATCCAAATCACTCTGGCTCTCATTGATTGGCCAATGAAAAGCCAAGGGCAAGCCTACTTGGTCTTTGTTTTGGTCTTGATTGCCTCAGAGTGAATGTAAATAGCATGTTTTTTTCTGTTTTAGCCAGAAATCTTAAGGTTTTTCCCCTTCCAGACTGATTACTTTTTTTTTTTTTTTTTTTGGATTTAATAAAAAAGGCTATTTTTGGCCCACTTTTTTTTTTTTCTTTTTTATTCAGTTTTTCTTATTTTGCTTTTTGCTGAGGCAATTGAGGTTAAGTGACTTGCCCAGGGTCACACAGCTAGGGAATGTTATGTGTCTGAGATGAGATTTGAACTCAGGTCTTCCTGACTTCAGGGCTGGTGCTCTATCCACTGCGCCACCTAGCTGCCCCCCTCATTTCTTTCTTACCTAACTTTAATCACTAAACAGATAGTTGCCTTAGTCAAACTGAAACCTGTTAAAAGACCTTAGTTTTAAAAAGGCCAAAGTTTCCCACTGCATCCACAGCCATCCCTAGTCATCCTGATCTATAACTGCCCATCAGACCCAGACACTATCTTTGGCACTGGAGGCACAAAGATTTAAAAATAAACCACAGACTCTCTGGTAAAGAATACTGTAATCTATTGAAAAGAATGTTATTGGAATACAGATGGAAATTTTAAAAAAGCAACAGCCTTTTCCCAGGAAAATGCTCTAGGAAAATGTGAATCAATCATCAAGCAGGAAACATTTATTAAGTATTTTTAGATATCAGTCACAATACTAAGTGCTAGGGATACAAATTTGTGACTCTTAGAAGGAGCCATGCTGGTGGAAAACCCCTGCATGTGAGAGGAATCAAGGAGTAGGGTCCAGAAATGAAAGACTTTGCAGGATAGCTACCCATTTGACCCTGAGACAACAACACCTACTGAGAGCTAGGGCTATGAGTATTTACAATGGAAGGTGGACAGAAATACATTTCCTTACATCAAATTGAGGATGTGCAGAGGACACCATTCTTCTTGATGATCTGTTCTTTAGGATCCCTAGTTCCATCATTAAATCAACTATTAGGCACTGCAAAATCTCTTCTTCTATACACTCCAAAGAATTTCAGATAGTAAACATCTCTCTGTGAGATACAGGAGTATAGAATCACTGAGCCCCAAAAATGTATTGGGGTTTGGGGCTAATGTTACAAGATATTTCAAAAGAATTTGTAGGCTTAGACCATCTCCAAATCAAAAGGCAGAGATTTTATTATTATACCAGGCAGACTAAATTCCTAAAGAACTAGCCATTGTGATACCTAGAAAGCAGCCTAAATTCCTAAAAGAGTTAGTGGGGATTACATCATTGACTGGTGGACTAAGGTACAAAAAAGAAAATAGCATTATGACACTTAGGAAATAGGTTAACCCTAAAAGGAGTTTTAGTGAAGAAGTAGGGTACAAATAGGTTCTTTTACAGGAGAAAAATAACCATAGGGATTGGCATCTATATCTTGGTCTTCTAATTAGATACAGTAACTGTGGGATCATAATTTTGTCAATGCAATTGCTTATTGAATTCACCAAAAGCTTATGAAGACTCACTTAAGGATACTAAAAGGCTCACTTAAATACAAGATAGAAGGGAGAATTCTGGGAAGATGGCAGAGTAAGTCAGAAAAATTCAAGCTCTCCAGATTTCCCCCACAAACAGAACAAATTTGAGTCTCAAGGCAAACATATTCCTGTGAAAAACAAAGAAAACTTGGGGCAGAACTGGGGTCCTCCCAGGACAACCTGAGAAGATTTCAGGATGGGATTAACCAGCTGAAGTGCAATTACTTCCGCAGAAATGGCAAATGGGGAACCCTGAGACTAGTTGGGTCTAGCTGGAGTCTCAGCTTGAACCACAGGAACTTTCACCTCCCAGATGTCATGGGGAATGAGGAGGAACCTCTGCTGATTAGAAATCAGGCCCAGCAGTATCTTAGAGATGCTATCCTAGGCAAGAAAGAATCAGCACATCTGGTAAGGGCAGAAGCAGTGGGACAGGGATGCTGCTAGCTGTGGGCACTTATAGGAGGGGGGAGCTTTTGATTTGGGGTTCCAGGAAGAGCTGAAGCAAAGCTAGAGGTATCATCCCCTCACCCCAGGATTAGAGTGCTTACACTAACGGGTTCTTTCTTCTTTGCCTGTTCATGAACAAGAAAGAGCCCAACAATAGAAACTTACTATGAAAATAGGGAAGACTGGGTTTCATCTTCAGAGGAGAGCAGTAAAGTAAAAAAAAAAAAAAAAAAGCCTCTTCTACCCCAAAGAATAACATTAAGTGGCTAATTTCCCAGAAAGAATGTATAGAAGAACTCAGAAAAAACTTTAAAAATCAAGTGAGAGAGATTGAGGAAAAGTAAAAATAAAGACCATCCAAGAAAAACAAGAAGATTATGGAAAAAAAAATTAACCAAAAGGAGATACAGAATCTTCAAGAAGAAAATAATTCCCTGAAAATTAGAATTGGGCAAGAGAAAATCAATGAAGCTATAAGAGATCAAGAAATAACAAAACAAAATATGAAGAATAAAAAAACAGAATAGAATGTAAAATATAAGAAAAACAGATCTGGAAAACAGATCAAGAAGATAAAATATAAGAATAATTAGATATCTGAAAGCTATGACCAAAAAAAAAGTACTTTAACACAATAATGCAAGAAATAATCAAAGAAAATTGTCCTAATGTAATAGAACAGGAAAGAAAAGTAGAAATAGAAAAAATCCACCAATCACCACCTCAAAGAGATCCTTTGTAGAAAACATATAGGAATAATATTGCCAAATTTCAAAATTCCCAAATCAAAGAAACATTTTTGCAGGAAACAAACAAACAATTTAAATATGCTAGAGCTCCGATTAGAATTGTACAGGACTTATCATCAGCCATAATAAAAGTCAGCACGTCCTGGAATACTGGGCCTGTCTCCAAATATATCATATCCAGGAAAGGATACGGTATGTAGATTAATGGAATGGAATAAAGAGGGAAAGAAAAGGTAAGAGGAGAAGATAAGAGAGGGGTCTATGGATGGGAAAGGTTAAATAATAGCAAGGCAAGTTAAGGAATAGAATTAAAGTAGAAGAATGAGCAGGGATAGGAAATGAGATATATAGAAACTATAGTAAGATCAGTAGTAGATTTTATTAGGAAAAAAAAAGAAGGGTTAGTAATCATTGATCTTAGATATCAAAGATTTAATCAAGAAGGAAATCTACATTATATGTCAGCTATATTAATATTGTTTTAGATTCATGTTTATATATGGCTATATGCACATATATATATGTATATGTGTGTGTATATATATATACATTTATGTGTGTGAACATATGTGAGTATGTATTTAGGCATATATATATGTATATATGAATTTTATATGCATATATAAATATATCTGTGCTTGACTGTAGCCTGCTAAGGGAACTAGGGAGACAGAAAAAGGGGGGAAAAGAATAAAGTAAAAAGTGCACAGCAGGGAAAAAATTTTTTTCTTCTATTATATATACTTTCTTAGAATGTAAATGTGTTGTTATATATTTGAATCCTCCATCATTCTGCTGCACATATGACAATGTTTTATTTTGTTTTTTAATTTTCTTTTTCTATTCTGTTTTTTCTTATTTTGTATTTAGTTCAATAAATAATTAAATAGAAAGAAAAGAAAGAAAAGAAAAGTATCTTTTTTATTAAAGCTTTTTATTTACAAGACATATGCATGGGTAATTTTTCAGCATTGACTCTTACAAAGTCTTTTGTTCCAAATTATCCCCTCCTTCCCCCTACCCTCTCCCCTAAATGGCAGGTAATCCAATACATGTTAAATATGTTAAAATATATGTTAAATCCAACATATATATACATATTTATACAGTTATCTTGCTGCACAAGACAAATCAGATCAAGAAGGAAAAAAAATACTGAAAAAGAAAACAAAATGCAAGCAAACAACAGAGAAAGTGAGAATGCTATGTTGTGGTCCACAGTCAGTTCCCATGGTCCTCTGGGTGTATATGGCTTTCTTCATCACTGAACAAGTGGAAATGGTTTGAATTATCTCATTGTTGAAAAGAGCCATGTCCATCAGAATTGATCATCGTATAATCTTGTTGTTGCCATGTACAATGATCTCTTCATTTCACTTAGCATTAATTCATGTGAGTCTCTCCAGGTCTCTCTGAAATCACCCTGCTGGTTGTTTCTTACAGAGCAATAATATTCCATAACATTCATATACCACAATTTATTCAGCCATTCTCCAATTGATGGACATTCATTCAGTTTGCAGTTTCTCGCTACTGCAAAAAGGGCTGCCATGAACATTTTTGCACATGTGGGTCCTTTTCCCTCCTTTGAGATCTCTTTGGGATATAAGCCCAGTAGAAACATAGCTGGGTCAAAGGGTATTCACAGTTCGATAACTTTTTGAGCATAGTTCCAAATTGCTCTCCAGAATGGTTGGATCCATTCACAGTTCTACCAACAATGTATCAGTGTCCCAGTTTTCCCACATCTCCTTCAATATTTATCATTATCTAGAAAAGAAAATTATCAAAGATTGTTTTTAATACATAAAAGATGATAGAAGGAATCACAGAAAAGCAAGATAACTTTGAAAGTTGCAGGTTGAATTTATTATTTACTGGAACAAAACAGCAAATTGTACATAAAAGAGATTCATGGTTTCATGTATAATTATTTTTTCCATTCTAGTCTGCTTATTTTACTTAGTATGAAAGTACAATATGTATTCTGTGTATGCTTAACACCCAGTGGGCCCAAGTGTACTTGCTGATCCATTGAGGCCATCAGATCTTTGAACTTATTTTCAGCAGAAAATAAACAGCTACAATAGAAGCCAAGCAAGTGGCCCAGTAGGAATCCCAACAGGCTCAGTTCCTAGAAGAGACAAGCAGGAATAATAGTGCAAGATTATGCAATTCCATCTCAGGGTAAACCTGAGACTACCAAAATGATCCTGGAAGCACTGAGGCAAAAACTCAAGCTATATCAGACTTCAAAGTTCTGAACTGCCTGGGACATTTCCAAAACTATTGTCATATCTCAGAATCCAGTTTGTCTCATCATTGACAATTTTGTGCAGAAAGTTATAACTTCATCAGAACAAGAAATATTGAACCTATTCCTGACCTCAAAAGAAATCTGATTTGTTCCTCCTTAAATTACAATTTTGAAGAATCCATATAATGTCTACACCTACCCTACTGTTGAAGTGTGAGAGATACCCTAACAGCAATGGAGTCCCCAGACTAGTGTCATAGGTTTTTGTAGTCCTGACCTGCAAGCAAGTTTTTTGGGGAAAAAAAAAAGGATTTATTACACAGAGAAACAGCTTCCCAGAGGGCCAGTTCCAAATAGAAATTAGCAGAGGTTTGGGTTACAGAGTCATTTTTTATTTGCCTTCTATGGTTTGGGACTAGGGAGCGATTAAGAGCTAATTTTCTAATCAATAAGGGTTGTGATTGTTTCCCATACCAAAGTGATTCACAATTAATTGAAGGTGTGTGATTCCCATGGGAAACCAGGTAGCTTTCCCAAGAGAGATTCAGGTGGGTGAGGATTATTTTTAGGAATTTCCCCAGGTCAGGTGGCCCACCTTCTATAAAGATCAGGGGACACAGTAATATTACATTACTATCTCCTGTCAGATGACTTTTTAGCATCACCACCATCACCCTCTTCAATCCCATTATTAAAATGAAAACTGACAGATATTACTTTCCCCACTTAATCCTTCCCATATTTTCTGGGGGCCTGGAGTACAAGGACTATGCAATTTCTTTGAGATTTCTTCTCTAGTTAGTTTCCTTCCAATGATAGAAGATAGCAATTCTCCTGGGAATTCTCAATAAAGTTTTATTACTTCAGTACAGAAAAAAAGAAAAAAGCAGGAATGAGACAGTCTCTGTCCATGAAGAGCTTATACTAAGGAGAAATAACAAATTCACAGATAATCAAATATAGAAGACAGATAGATATGAAGGAATATAGCTTCTAGGGAAATATAGCAATGATTTGGGGGGGGGGTTCTGACAATCTGATTCCAAAGTCCTCTGGCTTTGCAACCCCCACATTCACACACACACCCAATTTAGGGATGCTATTTGTTCACACAATCTGTCTGGTAGTGAATAGAGCACTCCTCAGTTTATTGCTGACTGTCAGATAATCTATTGGTCAGTGATAACCAAATTCTGGAAATCAGTCCTCTGGGCCATATAATTAGCATGTCAATGATAAAAAGCTAGATAAAGGGGTCTTCTCTCTCTTAAGACTTTGCTAAATTCATTTTTTAATTCAGCCCATTTGTAATTGGCATTACAATTATGATAAATTTTGCCCCTTGACAAGGAAATGAGGTCAAGTCTGCAAATTCTTTTGAGGCAGCTCCTGATACTGGTCTGTGACCCCAAACTTTTGAGGTCCTTTCCCAACCTCAACATATATATGTGTGTGTGTGTATGTGTGTGTACATATATATCTGATTTAGAGTCAATAAACTTACAGCTAGATAAAAAATGGACAGAAAGTAGAATGGAGTACCAAGTTGTAGAGGCAGAGAGGAATGGCATTTCAGGCATGGAAGACAGCTTTTGCAAAGGTGTCTACACCTTAGTTCACTAAAATTTTGCAGTTCCACATCCTTTTTAGATTCTGAAACTTTTGAAGAACACAGCATTCAATACTTGGAAAAAGTAGTAACAGCTCCATAGAGAAGAAAAACTAGCACAAATAAGGCCCAGACAGTCTGTTATAAAGTATGCTGAAACTAATACAGTTTGAAAAGAAGATGTAGAAAAATAAGTAAATAAAAAAATGTTCCAAGAACAAAAAGTTATTATGGAAACAGAGGCACTTGAGACACAAAATCAGAAAAATAAAATTATTTCCAAAAATCTACATGTAAAACTCTAAAGAAAAACAGAGTTTGAACACAAGATAAACTAAAATTTCTAGAAGACATGAAACAAGAGTTTTTAAAAATTGTTTTGAACCCCGAGTCTTTGTTTATTCCTACATCAGGAAAAGTCCACTGAGTCCCTGCTCAGTGTAAACCCATCTTGGCTGATTCCTTACCTTTGCTACTTCCCTTGTGGAACTGGCCCACTGGGAGAGTTCTCAGCTTAATAAAACCATTTTTGCCACAAACCTCTGGCTTCATTCATTTGGATTTGTGAATTCTTTCACAATCCTGTGACTGCCAAAGGGGGATCTCTCAACCCTCGTTTCTCATACCTCAACAAAATGAAAATGCTAGCAGAAATAATTAGAAATAGTTTAATACAAGAAGTATAAAACATTAACCAAGTAACAGACTCCTTAAGATATAGAATGGGCCAAAATAACTCCACTGAGATTTCAAGAAAAAAAATATTCAAAGTGAAAAAATAAAAATAAAACATGTAAAAATGAAACTTATCTCATATGTCAAATCTCAGAAACAACTAACCTGATCAAGGATTACATAATTTAACAATTGTTGACTATTAAAAAGTCATGTACAAAAATAGAGCCTCTATTACGTCTTAAATTTTTGTCTTAAAATTTTGCCACAGGACAGAGAAGATACAAAGAACTCATCAGTACAAGTTACTTTTTGAAAGAGACCTCAAAATGAAAACTCCTAGAAACAACAAACCAGAAATCCAGAGCTTCAAAGTCAAAGAAAAAATACTTCAAACATCCCAAAACGAGAGAATCACAATCAGAATCACTCAAAATATAGCAGCTATCACTATAAAGAAGCAGAGAACACAGAATACATTATATTCCAAAAGGCAGCAGATATAGCATTACAACTAAGAATAATTTACCTAGAAACATTGAAAATAATGCTCAAAAGAAATGGACCTTTGGAATAGAAAACATCTAAGCATTCTTGATAAAAAGATCAGAGCTGAATAGGAACCTTGAAATACAAGTATGAGCCAAAAGAAACATAAAATAGAAGTTCACACAGAACCATTATTTTAATGGAGACACAGAGGAAAATAAGAAAGAAGTCTTGAGAGTAATTTTGTTATGTTTTGATGATCTTAAAAAAGAAATTAAAAGGGTGGAAACAATACACTTGGGGAAAGAGGAAGAGAAATGGGAAGGGAATTTATTTCATATAATCAAGGTATAAAAATAGAATGCTGTAGAAGTAGAAAGTAGATGAGGGAGTGGGTGACACTTGAAAACATCACTTTTATCTGGACTTGCCAAAGGAGAGTAGACTTACATATACAGTTGGGCATAGAAATTTATCTTAATTCAACAAATAGGCAGCAGAGAATGTGGAGAAAAGAACAGAATAAGAGAGAAAATAGATTCATAAAGGGATTCCTGAAAAAGAAAAGTAGAGTCTAAAAGGGATAAAAATCTTTGATTGGGATCTGGGTGAAGGAAAGAGAAGAGGGGCAGGGGAGCAGCAGATTACATTAAGCTTAGAGTATTGATACCAAGGATACTATGTAATCACCTACTTCTTTGTAAATGAATCATGGTGAGGGGGAAAAATAAGAGAATATGATGGAAAAAATATACAAACAATGATCATAATTGAGAATATTAATGGAATGAACTAATACATAAAAGGAAAGGAGATAATATTCAGATTGCAAAGCAGAAACCAAAAATTTGTTGCTTACAAAAAACACAAAATCATGAAGTTAAAATGAGAGAAGTGGATAACTGGGAAGAGGAATGCAAAATTTCAAAGCAATATTTTTGATAAAAGTCTCATTTCCAAAATATGAAAGGGGTTAATTTATACTGATAAAAATTAATACCATTCCCCAAAGAATATTGAATAGGCAGTTTTCAAAGAAAGAAATCTAAGCAATCAGTAGAATCCAAGCTATCAATGAAAACATGCTCCAACTCACTAATTAATGGAAAACTACACATTAAAGCAACTCTTGAGTTTCTACTTTATAACCACCAGATTGGCAAAGTTAATGAAAAAAATGCCAAGTGTTGAACCTCTTCAGGAAAAATGGGTATAATGTTATACTGTTAGTGAACCTGTGAAATGGTCTCGCCACTCTGGAAAGTTGGAACTATCCTCTTTACTCAATTGTACATATCCTTTGTCCCAGAAATACTACTAGTATGTCTATAACCCAAAAAAATCAAATACAGAGGGAAAAGACCTATATGTACAATTATATTTTGTTTATATTTATTATTATATTTATAGCAGCTTTTTTTTTAGTGGCAAAATACTGGAAACTAAAAAGATATCCTTCAATTGGGAAATAGCAGAACAAACTCTAGTATGCTGTATGAAGGAATAGTTTTAGAGAAGCCTAGAAAGAAATGTACATGCTGAGGAAGAATAAGTAAGCAGAACCAGGTGAGTAATTTATATTATAACTTTGTAAAGGCAAACAACTTTGAAAGATTACAAACTCTGATCAATACATTGATTAACTATGATTCCTGGGGAGTGATGATGAAGCATGCTACTCACCTTCTTAAAAAAAGGGCAGATGGACTCAGGGTACAGCATAAAACATGTCTTTTTTGGACACAGTCAAGGTGGCATTTTATTTTGCCTGATTGCATACTTATTATGAGACTTTTTATTTTAATGGGGGGAGCAAAGTGAGAGGGATTAAAAATTAATTTTTGTTAATTGGTGAAAAACAAAATTAATGAAAAGAAAATTTATGTGATTTGAAAATGAACAATAGCAATAATTTTTTTTTAAAAAGTAAAGGAAATAGGCAGTCACTGAAGCTCCTTGAGTAGGAGGACTGATATGGTAAAATCTATATTACTAGAATATCAACTTAGGAATTGTACGAGAAGAGTAAAGGATGAGAACACCTTTATGGAGGAGTTGGTGGCTGAGTTGGGAATTGAAGGATGAAGAGAATTCTGAAGGGCAGAAATAATGAGAGTATACATTCAGGCATTAAATAGTGAGCTGTGTAAAGCTGGGAGATAGTAAGACAGCATGTTGAATTTAGCTAGTAATCTGTAACAAAGAGTGCAGGTGGAGGAATAATATAATCATAGGGCCACATAGAGATAAAAGGGATCCCAGAAGTCATTAGGTCCATTCCTTCATCTTACATATAAGATCTTTGAGGAACAGAGAAATTATACTAAAGTCACACAAGTCTGAATAAGAGAGATTGAACTAAGGTCTTCTGACTCTCCATCTCTATTGCACTGATTCCAAATGAGAATGAAGCCAGATTGTGTAGGATTTTAGATTTTGCCCATAGGAGTTTACATTTTATCCTAAAGATAATTTATTGATATAAAACAATAAAAGTTTTGGTATATAAGAGAGATGTGGTCAGAAATTTTCATGAGATTATTTTGGCAGTTGAATGATGGATTAAAGAAGGAAGATGCTGGAGGCAGAGAAATCAGGTAGGGTGATACTGTTAAGAGAAGTGATTATTTCTTTCATATATTAATAACTAATTATTGAATTAGAGTCAAGGTTTCCCTTCTTTTCTACTTCCTTATTCAGAATTCAACTTTCAGGTACCTCAGGACCCTCATTTGAATAAACCTACCTCTCATAATATTCATTCTTTCCTTAATTGTAACCAATTAGAATTGAATGCCATCCTCAGAAACACCTACTTTTCTTCTTCTTTTTTTTAAATCGGTTGATATTAATTTGAATTCTATTTTTATTTTCTCCGTATTAAAACAGGCTTGCTATGTGCTGGGTACTATGTTAAGTGCTTGAGATAAAGAGGCAAAAAAAAAAAAAAAAGCATGTTTCTGCCCTCAAAAAGTTTGCAATCTAATAAGGAAGACACCACATAAATATAGACAAAGTAAGCAGTATGAAGGTTATCCTTCAAATAATTAACAGAAGAAAAGCATAAGAATTCAGAGGAGTTTGAGAAGACTTCCAGTGAAAAAATAGGATTTTAATCGGGACTTAAGGAAAAGTGGGCAGAGCAGAGAAGGGAGAGTATTCCAGGCATTTGGAAAGAAAACATTTGGAATCTAGGGAGTAAGGAAATACCCACTTTTCAAAAAGCATATAAACGGTGAGTCCATCTCCAACTTTGGTATTCTAGAGTGTCACTGACTCTTTTATTAATAAAATTCTAGCATTATTAATAAAATGTTAATTGCCCCAAAACTGTCTTTCCAACTTTTTAAAGGTTACACTGCATTAGTCCAAGGCATCTGAAAAGAGTCTAAACTAGAGTAGCAGAAATTTGAATGGTGAAAAGAGGATGACAAATGTGAGAGAACTTTATAAAATTGAAAGAATTAAGCTATGGATTGGATGGGATAGAAATGGAAGACTCAGGGCTCCAAGTCTGACTTATTGGGAGTATAAGAAGAAATGGAAACTTGGAGGAGGAGCGGTTTTAGAGTGGAAAATGATGGAGTTCAGTTTGGATCATGTTGAGTTACAGGTATTTGATACAAGAGTTAACTCTCTTGTATCGCGCTGGACGTGCTGGACAATTCATAGAAGTTAGAAACAAACATACAGAGAAACAGAGGCAGCACAGCTGGAGCAGATGGGATCACCAAAGTGGGGAAAGAAGGGGCCAGATGGATCAAGAATTAGTGATAAAGACAGAGAACTGGCCGTAATCGTAGGAGAAAAAAAAAAAAAGCATTACAGAATTCAAGAGAATAAGAAAATAACCAGGAAAAAGTGATCAACGCTATCAAACAAAAACTGCATGAAGACCCAGGAGGAGGATCCTGGAGGCAACTAAGCCCAGAGCCTTGGTCAGTCCTTCAAGCTGAACAATTAAGAGGCCATAGAGATCTTGGAGTGAGTAGACTCAATAAAATGCAGAAATCAGGAGGCGGACAGCAAAAGTTTGGCAAAGGAATGGAGAGTAAACCAGTGGGCAATGAATGTTCTTTCTAAAAGGAAGGAGACTTGGCAGGTTGTAATGATGGGCGTAAGTAGGACTTGTAACTAGCAGCAAGAAAATGTACTTCAGCTGAGGCTGAAACAAAGGAAGACGTCAGGCTAAGGTTTCTTAAACCCACAGCCCACATTCAGTTATCCATTGACTAGTGGAACACGTGACGTTTGGAGTGGCTGCTGAACTACGTTCCCCAGAATCCTTAGAGCCGGGACCCATTTCTTTCATGGGATTCCATCTCCCCAAGCCCGGTACTTAAAGCTGTGCCGCCAGTCCCCACGGCCCTTGAATCACGCAACGTCCTTGCGGATCTTGACGGAGCTAGCCAGTCCGTGCAGGGCCTCGTGGGAGTGGGCTGTCCTCGGCCCTTTGTTCTCCTTCCCGACGCAGCCACCAGCCAGGAGGATGGGTGAGCGAGCGAGCCCTCGGACTCGCTGCTGGGCTGGAGGGCGGCGGCTCCGGCTGCCAGAAGCAGAGGAGACCGGGGAGGGAAGGGGCTGGGCCAGTGAGTATGTGTGTGCCCTGCAGGGCCTGGGGGAAAACGCTGATGTGCCACACCAGCGTGCCCTTCCGAGGGTGTGTGTGCCTGTACGAAAATGTCCTGCAAAGCCTGGGGCAAAGGGAAAGGGTGTGTAAGAGTCTGTGTGTGTGCCTATGAGCTGCGTACCCCGTAGGGCCTGCAGGAAAGAGAGTGTGTGTAATACCTACGTGCCCTGTGGGGGTATGTGTGTATGCATGTGTGCCAGAGCGTGCCCTGCGGGCCTGTGTGTCCGTGCCTGAGCAGCATGCCCTGGCGGACCTAGGGAAGTGCCGGTCTGTTACCGCAGTGTAGCCGGGAGTGGATGGTGAAGTTAGAAGGGGGCGTGGGGCAGCAGGATGACTGTGTCTTTGTAGTTGTGTGTCTTCCTAGGAGTCTGCCCTGCAGGGCTTGAAGAGAGGGGAAGGGCAAGATGTGTGTGTGGAGGGGGGGGGGGGGGGGGGGGGGGCGAGGCATCTATGTATCTGGGTCTCCCATCTGTATCTGTGTGGCTCAGGGCTGGTGAAGGAGGAGTGTTGCTTACAGAGGGTGCGAGTGGTGGGGAATGAAAAGGGACAGAGATCCTGGGGTAGTCCGTCTACAGATGGAGAGGACCCCCGAAGACCCCAAGGCCTCTTCTAGGAAATTGGGGCTCCTAAAATTTAAGTGACTCTCAAGGTCATATGGGAGTTTGAACGGTGAGATTTTTGATTTGGGCTTCCCGACTCCTAGGCTTGTGGGCTATCTGAATCGGTCCCCATAGATAAACTATCCTTTTAATTGGGATGAAGACTGGTAATTCTCGTTATTATTAAAGAGAGGAACGTGCTGTGCTGACTTGGTTAAGAAATAACATTGACCTTGGAATTGGGAAAAACAAAATCCTGTTTCAGACACTCACTTAGCCTTGTACTCAGTTTCCTGATCTGTGAAATGAGGATAATAGCACCTCCCTTCCAGAACTGTTGTAAGGATAACATGAGATGATATTTGTAATGTACTTTGCAAATCATAAAGCATTATAATATGTATGTATGTGATTATATAGTGTATATATAGTAGTATTATATATATATATGGCTATTGTTTTGTCTTGTTCTCCAACTGAGTCAGATTCCTTTTGAGGACCTTTATTTATATTTATACCGTTTGACCACAAATATTGTATAGAATCAGAGATTTAGAGCTTAGAGATCTAGTTGAATCCCCTCTTTATACAGATGAGGAAAGTAATTTCCAGAGAAGTTAATTGACCACTATGTGTCAGGAACAAAGATAAAAATCAGAAAGTTTTTGCTCTTGAGGAGCTTACATTCTGTTTGTAGGAAACAAACCTGTATATATGCATATATGAACATATGCAGAATAAATATAAGATGATTTAGAGAGGTAGGGCACCAGCTACTGAGGGAGATCAGGAAAGCATTTAAAGTGATAGATGACCTGAGTCTGAAGAAAATGAGTCTATGAGATGGAGGTAAGGAGGGAATAGTACATTATAGACATGAGGAGCATCTCAGAAGAGATCCCTGGTGCTGGGAGATGCATTTGAAAATAGATGGAGAGGTTGAAGACAAGTTTTGCTGGACCATGGAGTACAGGAAAGGAAGCAATAAATCTGGAGAAGTAGTTTAATACTAGGTTGTGAAGAGCTTTTGAAACCAAACATTAGTTTTTGGGATTTTTTTTTTAGCCTAGAGGCAGTAAGGACTCCAAACTAAAATGAAGCTTGTTAGAGAAGTGACAATACAAAATCCCAAACTAAAAATGGTTTCTAATGTGAGTCATGAGAAGAGGATGGATGTGAGTGATGTGGATATAAAAACAACACAATATGGCAACTTAAGAAGATGTGTGGGATGAGGGAGTAAGAAAAGTCAAAGAGGACAGCAGAGTTGAGAACCCAGGTTAGAAGATATTGGCACTCTCAATAGAAATAAGGACGTTTGGAAAAATTTTGGGGAAAAAGATAATGAATTCTGTTTTATGCTTATTGAGCCAGTGCCTAAATGAGACTACCGAGGTGCAAAGTGCAGCTTCCACATCACAGAAAGGGCATGGCTATGAATTCAACCCATGTGTTCTGATTTCCAGAACCTTAGAGAAGAACCTTCTTGAGTTTCTTCTTAGTAGTGTTTGAGGATACTCCTGATATTGCCAGCTCTCCTGTAAGGAGCTCAGGATAATATATATCTACCTAACATGGGCGTTTATAGCTTGGTGAGTTTGGGTACTGCAAGTGAAGAAGATTTTCCCTCTTTTACTTTTTTCTCTCCCAGCTCTGCCTTCTCAAAGCTCTGGCCTTCTTTCACGACAGAACATAGTGGAAGAAGAGGAGGGAATGATCCTAACAGCCAGGTCCCGGGTAAGTTGGGGTTTTTCTCTGAAATGTTATCTCAGTTCTCAGAGTATGGATGCTTTTCATTCTGTAGGCTTCAGTCTTTCTTGCCCATGCAAATTCTGTGCAGAGACCTAAACCCGAATTGCTTTTTATTCTGTGGGCTTCAGCCTTTCCTGCTCATGCAAATTCTGTACAGAGATCTGAACCCTAATTTCGTTTCCCAAGAAGACAGCATATTCTGGCAAATGAAGTACATTGTGAGAGTTGGAAGGGATGTTAGAGGTTATCTAGTACAGCCCCCTTAATTTGGGCCCTTGACCTTAAGTTTGGGGCTCAAGTTTCATAGAGAGAACCACTGAACTCTAGAAAATGCCTTATCTTTGTCTCATTTAGTATCCTTCCTCAACATCACTCTCCTCTCTACATAACATTTGATTATTTATTCAAACATTATAGCAGGGCAGAAAGAGAACTGGATTTGAAATGAGCAAAGACCTAGACTTAACATAGATATCTTAACTTTTTTGATTGTTTTTTCATTTGTAAAATGAAGATAATATGATCCTTAATGCTTATAGTAAAGCTTATTCTGTTAGTTTAAATAATAAAACCCCCTGAAGTTTGCTCATATTATTGAGAATCACATTGCATATTTTCATTGTCCTGGAACAAATTACCATATCTTGCATATTATAATTTTGAATAGTACAGATCTGCATACATGGGACAACTTCAGAATATTCATTATCTATATTAATGGGGTAACTAGCAAAAATCTGTAATTTTAATTTGTATATGTATTTTCTGGTACAAAGTAAGGACTTAATAAATGCTTGCTTTGTTTCTTCCCTGGAAAACTGATCCTCTTTATAATTTAGGTGGTCTTTGAGAGTTGTGAACTGATATTTCCTCATCTTCTGACCTACTTGGTGATCAAATGAGTTAATATATGATATTTTGCAAAATTTCAATGCTAACAAAATGTTGTCAATACTATTATCTTTCATCCATATCTCCCTTTTCTTTATTTTGAGTTAAATGTTTTAAGGAAAACAAACTTAAGAATTCTAAGATCCACTTTGCCTTCAAAGAGCTTTTATCAGTGAACAAAGATATATATATACAGATACAAAATATCATTGAGCAAAGTTAACTTATATTCTGTTTCCATCAAATCCTTTGTAGCCCTCGCCTTGTCTTCACCTCATAGTACTACTATACTAGTTCAGTGGCTTTCTAACTAGTCTTCCTCTCTATCAATTGGAGTTTAGAAGAGATGATCAAGCTCTTTTGTTCATCTTCATCTTTAGCAGGAAGTACTTTCTAAATAAGTGACTTTTGTGGTAAATTAATGACCACCAGAGAAGTAAGTCAGGTGGCACAATGTATAGAATGTTAAGCTTGGAGTCAGAAAGACTTGAGTTAAAATCAAGTCTTAAATACTTAAAAACTGTGTGACTCACTTTTGTCTGCCTCAGATTCCTCAACAGTAAAATGAGAATAATAATAATCTTCCAAGGTTGTGATGTTTATAAAGCAATTAGCAGAGTGTAGGCATTTAATAAATGCTTCTTCTCCCTCACTCCCTATTTGAAGGCAGATTTTTTTGATTGATAGTCAGGGATATGACTGGATGATACTTAATCTTAAATGGAAGTGAACATGGCAGTGTAAGGCCTCAGATAGTTCTAATAAAACGTACATTCCTTCAGGCCTGCCACAATCTCTCTGGCTTTGGGCCTATTACAGAATCTAGCTGTGAAGTAGATCCATAAAAAAAGCAAAGATCAAAGAAAGTAAAGGGACCTTTATTTGTGTAAAGAAAAGGGTCTCGCTTCCTCATATAGGTTATGTTGTTCTTTATTTTACCCATTTTTAATATCTATTCTTTGGAGCTCAGGAAGTCAGAGGCCAAAGTTAAAATTTAACTTTATCAATTCCAAGTTTGTTTGTTTGTTTTTTCAAAGACTGGGCCCAAGTGTTTAAAGAAACATTGATTTCTGCCCTCTGGCTCAGGATGGCAAAGAAGAGTTTCAGTATATATAGTACTCCCTCTCTTTGTTAGCTCTTAACTTTTTTTAGAAGTGCCAAGGTTAAAATTCAGTCTTACCAAAGCAAAATTAAAGACAAGTGACTACTGAGGTCTTTTAATAAAACCAGGGTTTTACAAAAAAATATGTTTATATTTATCCAGGTGTGTGCATGTATATGTTTTCTTATTTTAAAACATAGTTTCTGGGCATCTAGGTGGCACAGTGGATAGAGCACCAGCCCTGAAGTCAGGAGGCCCTGAGTTCAAATTTGGTCTCAGACACTTAACACTTCCTAGCTGTGTGACCCTGGGCAAGTCACTTAACCTCAATTGCCTCAGCAAAAAAGCAAAAAAAAAAACATGATTTGCTAATTAAAGTCATTCAAATAATAAAACACATATATATGGAAAAGACATAAAGAAATTCATAGATACATTACTTAATCTGTTTAGTTTGATTGGTAATAAAATATGTTTCATGTAAGACATATACTACTATTAATTTACTTATGGCACCACTAGGGATTTATTTAATATTTTGCTAATGCAGGTATAAATTTATCCTTGCTAGCAAGTATTTCTGTTTTGTAATGAGGGGAAACAGTCTTTAGATTTACAAGTCATTTAGCAGTTCTTTAGCTTTGTGAGAAGAGGCCTGCAGTGGCTTTTCTTTGAAGTGATTATCTTTAAAAGGGAGAGGAAAATAATAGAATTTACTGAGAAAAGGTTTATAAATGCTTCATTTGTTCAACTGATTCAATTGGAAAAAAAAGTAAAAAGGAATAATGTCAATAATAATATACTCATTGCTTTTTTTGAGGAAAAGAATAATTATAATAAATGTAAAGGAATTTTTCCTTTGTAGCTATCTGTAAAACCTTTATCGATAGCTCTACTGCTAACCACACCTGCAGCCCAAGTTGTTCACTGAAGCCAGGCGAAGTCTGAAGAAGTAGACAGGAAGGATACTGAGGAAATATAATATTGCTTGAATTCAGGGGAGTGACAAGATTTTGAAGCTTGGTGATTAGAATAATACTTTTGACAAGAATAGGGATAGTTAGATGATGAGGGTAGCTTAGGAATTAATGAATTTTGTTAGTTTTTCAATTCAACTGGAATTGAGTGGCTGCCCATTACTTGGGAAATGGATGAATAAGTTAAGATATATAAAGGTAATGGAATATTATTGTTCTGTAAGAAATGATGATGAGCAGACTGATTTCAAAAAAGCCTAGAAAGACCTACATGAACTGATGCTGTGAGCTGTGAGCAGAACATTGTATACAGTAACAGGAGAACATTAGATACAGTAGCAACAATATTATGTGATGATCAACTATGATGGACTTTGCTCTTCTCAACAATGTGGTGATTTAAGGCAATTCCAATAGACTTGGAATGGAAAATGTCAGTCACATCCAGACAAAGAACCATGGAAACTGAATATGGTTCAAAGCGTAGTATTTTCACCTTTTTGTTTGTTTTTTTTTCCTTTTTGTAGTTTGTTTTCCTTTTGATCTGATTTTCTTACACAACATGACAAATATGGAAATGTTTAAAAGGATTGCACATATTTAACCTATCTGCTTGCTGTCTTGGGGAAGGGAAGGGAAAGGAGAAAATTTTAGAAAACAAAGTTTTACAAAAATGAATGATGAAAAAACAGAAAAAAGAAAAGAAAATGAATGATGAAAGCTATCTTTACATGTATTTGGAAAAATATTATTTAAAAAATTATTTAGTTTGATGTATCAGTGTGATATCCAGCAGAGTTGTTCAGTCAATTGATTATAAAAAAGAGGGTTTGGGGCTGGTTATGTATATTTGAGAGAATAAAAATTATAGATTTTTATGGATGATAAATGAGTCAAGGAGAGTTGATACTTGAGGTAAATAAAAAAGAGTAATAGAGCACTTTGAGTCCTAAAAGAATTGACAGGTATGATTTCTGAACCAATCAGTGATAGTATAATGTGAAGGGGCAAATTGTGAGATGTCTGGAATTGGTAATCTGGATTCATATTGTGAAGTGTTAAATGCCGAGCTGAAGGCTTTGTAGAGAACAAGGTAGCAAAGTAGGTAAGAGTGATAATGAACTTGGAGTCAGGGACACCAAAGCCTCAGATATTTGCTGTCTAATCTGAACAAATCACTTAGTTTCAGTTTCCTCATCTGTAAAATGGGGATACTAGTTAGTACCTGGGGTTGATATAAGTACACTAGGAACAGGATTGTTACAAAGATCACATATACAGCACTTTACAAACCTTTGTGTGTATGACGCTGTACAAACCTTAAAGCTCCCTATGATGCTGGCTATTATTATTTATCATTACTTTTATCCATAAAATAGAAAAAGCAGTAATTCTTGAGTTCTTAAGTCAGACCTGAAACCTTTGAAGAAATGTTTTCCCTTCCACATTGGGGTAATAAAAAGAACCTATAGAACCCTAATGGGAAGTTTAAAATTCTGTGCTGTTTTAAATATACATATATACACACACACGCGCATGCACACGCACGCGTGCACACATGCATACACATGCACACACGCACACACACATGCACACACACATATATGTATGTATGTATATCTTCATTAACCTTCAAAATCACAAAGAAAAATTCCTTCAAGTTAATGAAAGACTATCATATGAAGAGTATGTCTTATCTATATAATGTCTCATCTCTCCTATAACAATCAGAATCAAAGATGATTTTTGTAAGAAAACCCATCTTATTTTCTTTTGCAGTAAAAACAAAATACAAACTGAATAGCTCTGTCTTCCATCATTAGTTGTCATGTATCATCCCATCCACTCAAGCAAAGGTCCTATCCTTCTTTGTCCCTCTCTTTTCTAAAAACAGCTTTATTGAATTTGCAGACTCAACAACATCAACCACAAAAATTCCTTTTATCATTATCTTCTTCTGCCAGCCTCAGCTCATTTTGAGCTACAATATTCTTGTCACAGCTTTTATAGATTGAATTTTCCTATCTCAACTCCTGGATGAATCAGTTCAACTCTATGCTGTCCTCTCTTGCCTTTTGTCTTATTACTAATCATGCCTTGCTAAATAATGACCTAAACATTTCCACTCCATTTACTATTTGTGGGCTAATGAACAGAGCTTGAGTTGGAGTCATTACCAAAAAATATTTTTTTGTTAGATGATCTTAACTGTCTCATTGTTGTAACAAAACAATCCTTTTATGTTTCTGTAATATATGCTCTCTCACTTACTATAATAAGCTATTTCAAACCTTTTTGTCTCTCTTCAACCCTTCAACCTAATCTCTCAGCTAAAGACTTTACCTAATACATCACCAAAAAACTGAGATGACTTTTGCGAAGAACTTCATCTTCTTCCCCTAATATCTCCTCTTTTCTTCATGTCTCACCTGAAGAGATGACCCTTCTATGGTATCAATAGATCAAAAAGAATGCAAAATTTAGTGACTTTTTAGATGAGTTCCAAATAGCCTTTTTGAATGGTTGGGTTGGTTCACTATTCTCCCAATTGTGTATTACTGTGCCTGTTTTTCCAAATCCTTACATTTATTTTCCTTTTTGTTATTTTTGCCAATTTGACAGACTTGAAATGCAACCCCAGATTTATTTTAGCTTGCTTTTCTCTTATTACTACTAGATAGATATATATAATATATGTACATATATGTGTATATATATATGTACATATATATATATATAGTTATTGATAGCTTATATTTCTTCCCTTAGGAAATGCTTATTATAGATGCTTCAGCTTGGCTGATTTGTCTGCCCTGTCTGTGATACTTGGTAGGAATGGCTGAGTTCTTCTCCACAAAAGTTACTTGCCTCCCTAGAGGATCACTAGGCAGGATGTAGGACCAGTGATTTATGGGTTGCTGCCCCTCCCAGGACTATTATAGTTGTTGGTTGCTGGTAGTGATGATAAAAAGGGTGGTGCCTCGTCTTCTCAACGATTTGTCTCATCATTAATGTCTGTAGGAGTTGAGCTGGAATCACTTCTGGTGATTTGGATACAGGAAGGGGGAAGTGGAAGGGGAGAAATTGTTGTTCCCAAGGCTCTTAGGCTCAGAGTTTGGGGCTGTGTCTACCAGTCTTATAATAGAAGTGGTTGTGGCATTTACCTTTTTTTCCCTCAGGTTGACTTGTAAGGAATGGTATTTGTTTAATCAAATTGTTTCACTCATGTTCTAATAGAGAGTGCCATGCTGAATCTAATTAAAAATTAATATTTGGAATGTGATTATTGGTGTTAATTTTGGGCATTGCAATAAAAGCTCTATAAAATTGTATGATTAGGAATTTTGTGCAAAGAGTTTTATATGCCTGGTCTTCACTTGATAAACAATGTATAAACATATACTCTTCCATTCCTGACTTAATATAAAGAGATAATAAGCCCTGATTAAGTAAGAATATGTTTATTGTTTCCAGGTATCAGTAACATTCAAGGATATAGCTGTAGACTTTACTAAGGAAGAATGGCAACAATTGGAACCTTCTCAAAAAGATCTGTACAGAGAAGTGATGTTGGAGAACTATAAAAACCTCGTTTCTCTGGGTAAGAATTGTTTTTCTCTGATGCTCAGAATGTCTTTCAGAATGTCTTTTTAATCCTTGATGAAGGCATAAAAATACCTAATGCACTTCATTAGGTTTAGGTTTGCTTGCAAGGATGAGAAATTTATAACTTTATAGTTAATAAATGGAGTATTTTCTGCTTTTTGTTCTTAGAGTTGGAAATGGGCAACTTCATTAGGGTGTCCTTCAAACTATGCCTTTCTCATTCTCTGATGCCTTCAATCAGAGGTCCTCCCCAAAAGTGTCAATGTAAATGCCTGAAGCCATGAAATATTTCCAGCCTTCTAAACTGGAGAGTACTAATGTTCTCATTTTCTTTTTTTCTTTTATATCTTTTCTACAGCCATTTTAGCTTTCACCATTGCCCTTCACATTTTCACTTTACTCCCACTGCCTCTCTACCCCCAGAACACACACACACACACACACACACACACACACACACACACACACGCAATTTCAGAATTAGAAGGCAGTTCAGTTTAGTTCAGTCTGTATCTAAACAGCAGTCCCCTTTACAACATCCTCACAGGTGATCATGTGTCTCCACTTAAAAAGTTTCAGTGAAGGAAAACCCACTACCTATTGAGACAGCCTATTGTAATATTTGGATAAATCTAATTATTAAACTTTTTTTACCTTGTTCTTTCATAGTTCTGCCCTTTGGGGATAAGCCAAATAAGTCTTGATTCATCTTTTACATGATTGATAACCTCACTTTTACCCAAGCCTTATGGTATGCTCTTTAGTAGCCATACTATTCTTCTTACCTCCTTGCAGGCATTCTATTTCATCTGTTTCCTTCCTAAAATATTATTTTTGTAATTCAACATATTATTTTATATGTGGTCCTGCTGGTGCACAATAAAACAAGATGCTTATCTTCCTTGTTCTGGAAACTGATCATCAGTTTGGGACCTTGTACAATCCTTTAGTCCTGTTTTGGGGGAGGAGGGTTTCTGAAGAAGAAAGGTCTAGAATTCTGAGTTCTCTTCAGAAATTTCCTGTTTTTTCTCCATATTTCAGGAGTTCCAATTTCCAAACCAGATGTTATCTATCAATTAGAACAAGGAGAAGCACCATGGATATCAGAAAGGAAAGTCCCAAGAGGCTTCTCTCTTGGTGAGTAAGGTTAAATCAGGTAGATTGGCAAGCCGTTAATTGGTGATGGAGGTAGAACTCAAATGTTGTTGACCAAGCAACTGTCTTCAAAGGCCCATGCACCTGTTCACTAGCAATCACTCTTCTACTTTGTCTCCCCTGACAAATCATTTATTGGCAAAATTTGAGCAATAAAACCCAAGTACAAGAGATTTTGATAAAGAAGGATGCACATTTGAATTAGTCAACTAATATAAAAGTGGTGGATAGGGAAAACCAGATAGGGTGGAGGGGCTAAGGGTGATAAAGAGAACAAAGAACTGTTTAGTAAGTATGAAACATAGGCAGAGGAAGAAGAAAAGGAGGTTATGATCAGAAAGGAATTTCCAAATTTAAGAGCATAGCAGTAGTATAACTGTGGGTGATGGTAAAATCTAAATCTTAATCTTCCCCTTGGATTACTGAGGCTGAATGAAAATGTAATTCATGAAATTGGAAGAGGTTGATGAATTTAGAGGCTTCTTGAGAATGAAAGTAAGAGTGAAGGTAGAATAGAGAAGAAGAGAAGCAAGTGAATCCACATACCGAACTCTTTGTCAGGGAAATGAGGAAGACTTAGGAGACTGGTAGATGACTAGTAAGGATCTGGACCAAATGATAAGAAACTGCAAAGAAGGGTTTTCTTGGCATAAATCTGCCCTGCTTACCTCACAGGACTGTTACAGAATCAAATAAGAAAGTATGTTTAAAGTCTTAGGATTGTGACTTGGAGAAGGAAATGGTAAACTACTTAAACATTTCTGCCAAAAAAAACCCTAAATAGGGACACAGATAATTGGATATAGCTGAAAACAAATGAACGGAACCATGACTTGACCTCCCTTAACCTGTCTCCTTATCTATAACATGGGAATAATAATTGGACCTACCCTCAGTTATTTTTGGGATTTAATGAAGTTACAATACTTGACAAACTTCAAAATTATATAATGTTTTTATTATTGTTATTTTTTTAATTCCCAGTTAGAAAACCCCCTCTAGCAATATAGACCTGTACTTGTTGGACAACTTCTAGTCTTAGTTGAAAGTGCAATTGATTAGCCCAAGATCACAACACCAGGATGAGGAGTTAGAGGTAGAACTTGGAGCCAGGTGTTCCTAATATCAGGACTGTTTGTTAGTATGATGATCCTCTTTGTTTGATAATACAGAACCAAATATAGCTGCTTTCTTTCTCCCAACAAGGACAGGATAATTATATCTTTTACTTATTTCAGGTGGGGAGAGACTTGAACGATCTGAAATCAAAGCATCAGCTTGGAAGCTGGGCATTTTTATAGAAGAATCATCCAAAGAAACATTCATATGGGATGATAATCCCTGGGGCCCTATGTTGGGAGAAGCCAGGGAATATGATATTAGGTCAATGGGACATTCCAGGTATGGAAAATTAACTCACAGGACAAGTTCCAGTAAAACAAGAAACCATGAATATAAATTTGGGAATAGCTTTGACCAAGAGTCGACCCTTTTTCCTCAACAAAGAATTCCTATAGGAAATAGTCCCAGTAAATGTGACGACTATGGAAAGAGTTCCAGTCAACAGTCACACATAGTTAAATATAATAGAATCTCCTCCACAAAGAAGCTTTCTAAGTACAATGAATGTGAGACATCCTTTAGCTATAATACAGACTTTATTCAAAACCATAGACTCCATTCTGGAGAAAAAACTTTTGAGTGCAACAAATGTGGGAAGACCTTCAGTCAAAAAACTGGCCTTACTGAACACCAGCGAATTCATACTGGAGAGAAACCTCATAAATGCAATGAATGCGGGAAAGCCTTTAGACGCAGTACACAACTTAATGTACATCAACGAATTCATACTGGAGAGAAACCCCATAAATGCAATGAATGTGGAAAGGCCTTCAGACGAAGCACACAACTTACTGTACATCAAAGAATTCATACTGGAGAGAAACCCCATTTGTGTAATGAATGTGGAAAAGCTTTCAGACAGAGCACCCAACTTACTTACCATCAGAGAATTCATACTGGAGAGAAGCCCCACAAATGTAATGAATGTGGAAAAGCATTTATCCGCAACACACAACTTACTGTACATCAAAGAATTCATACTGGAGAGAAACCTCACAAATGTGATGAATGTGGGAAAGCCTTTATCCAGAGAATACAACTTACTGTACATCAGAGAAGTCATACTGGAGAGAAACCTCATATGTGTGATGAATGTGGGAAGGCCTTTAGACGAAGTACACAGCTTACTGTACATCAAAGGATTCATACTGGAGAGAAACCCCACAAATGTAACGAATGTGGCAAGGCCTTTATCCGGAACACAGAACTTACTGCACATCAAAGAATTCATACCGGAGAACATCCCCACAAATGTAATGAATGTGGGAAGGCCTTCATACGTAGGACACAGCTCACCGTACATCAAAGAATTCACACTGATGAGAAACCCCATATATGTAATGAATGTGGAAAAGTATTTATCCAGAGCATACAACTTACAGTACATCAGAGAATTCATACTGGAGAGAAACCTCACATGTGTAATGAATGTGGCAAAACTTTCAACCACCGATCATCTCTTAGTTCCCATTTAAGAATCCATACTGGTGTGAAGCCCTATAAATGTAAAGAATGTGGTAAAGCCTTCATGGATAGTTCTTACCTTACCTACCATCAGAGAATTCATACTGGAGAGAAACCTTATACTTGTAATGAATGTGGGAAAGCCTTTAACCATAGGTCATCCCTTAAAAACCATCGGAGAATTCATACTGGGGAGAAACCTTATAAATGCAATGAATGTGGTAAATGCTTCAGTAATTGTTCATCCCTTGCTTGCCATCAAAAAATTCATACTGGAGAGAAACCTCACAAATGCAATGAATGTGGGAAGGCCTTCATTCAGATTATCCATCTTACGGTACATCAGAGAATTCATACGGGAGAGAAACCTTATGAATGTAATGAATGTGGGAAAGCCTTCAAACACAATTCATCCCTTACTTCCCATCTCAAAACCCATACTCGAAAGGAACCACATAAATGGAGCCGACAACATAGTCATCATCAGAGAAATCATACAAGTAAGAAACCTCTTAAAAATAATAAAAGTGGTAAAGCCTTCAGCCACAATCCACCCCTTAGTCATCAGAAAAGTCACACTGGAGAGAAGTCTTCTGAAACTCAAACCCCTTATCCTGACAGTACTTCAGTGAATCCATGAGCTTATCATTGTGGGTACTGTGTTGCAGCTCAAATACAGTTCACTTTGTGCACTTCTTGTTTATGTTCATCCTGACATGTCTAACAAAATTATTCTCTCAGAATTTACCAGTTAGCATGTGTAGTAGCACTTTCTGTTCTCACTTTGATCTTGCTATGCTATTTGAAATTATTAAACACCTTTCTCTATAGTTTCTCCTTTTTAAACTTTAAAAGAGGCACACTTCCAATTCTCCAATCTTGCCAATTTTTCCTCTTCCTCCTTTATTAGGTCCTCTTCTATTTCTAGACAGCTTAAAGAAGTTATTTCCCAAAGTTCTATTCTTCCTCTTCTCTGTTTTTTTTTTTATTAGCAGTATCATTTATTCCATGCCTCCAACTAAATAACTGAAGTTGACTCCCAGATCATTATCTCTAGCTCTTCTCTTTCCCAAGCTCCAAACCCCCATATTCTTCTACCTATAGGACAATTTCATTTAAGTCCTAAAAGCATTTCAAACTCACATGTCCAAAGCTGAACTTTTTTTTTTTTTTTTTTTTTGCCTCTGCCCCTGTTCTCTCTTGCTTTGACATTGGTGCCACCATTCTCCTCGCTTGGTTTTATAATTCATCTGACTCCCTTACTTTTCATACCCAATTACCTAACCACATCCTTTTTAAGTTTATTTCATTTGGTCATATAACAAATACTCATTCAACCCATTCCATAAGTAGAGAACTTTACATCTCTGTAGTTAAGCATAGACTTACAATGATATGTTTTACTTATAATCATGTCAGAGTCAGTCTACTAGACAATAGAACGCAATATCTGTATGATAACCCATACATTTTTTCTTACTGTTACCACCCTTGTCATTTTAATATAAGTCTTTCCTACGACTAGCCTAGAAAAATATAACCTAGTAAAAAGTCTTTTCCTTCTTTATTCTATTAACCTTTCAATTCATCTTTTATGAGGTTGCCGTTTTTATACATAAAGTTGTTTGGGTTATGCTTGTGCTCTTAAAATCTTCAATAGTTCTCAATAACCTACAGAGAACAATTGAAATTCCTGCACCTGCTATACGTCATACTTGTAATTCACAATTAGCCTGCCATTCCAGCCTTCTCATACTATTTCACTTCATGTACTCTTTGTTGCAGTCAGACCAGACAATTTGTTCCATCAATACACATTTTCTGTTCATGCTGTCTCCTGTGCTTAGATTGTTCTTTGACCACTTGAATTCTCTTCATCTTTCAAATCTAACAAGTGCTCCTTTTTGAAGTGTGGTCTCCATACCCTTCTCCATCCCCACATCTCACATAGCACTTTGTGGCTAATAGAATGTATATTATTTTAAATTATAATTCTCTGGACATGTCATCTTTATACTGTAAGTTTCATGAAGGCAAAGACTGTTGTACATAGAAATTTTTTTCCCTAGGACTTGTCACAGTGTCCTTCACCCAGAAGATGATTTTTGAAGTGAACTTCATCGAATTGATAACATGAAAACTTTTATTTAAGATGTTTATCTGATTCAATATCAATGAATTCATATTATAGAGACTTTATAAACAGTTCATTAGTGGCATAAGGCCCCTGCTCTGGTAATAAACTGATTGATTTAATATTGCAAAAGTTCCTTTCCCTTGAATCCTACCTTCTGCCCTCTAGAGATAATTTTCCTTCATTGCATCTTACTATGGATATTTTTCTAGTTGATGTAGCTAACTGAAACCCCAATTCTGTAACTTTCCCAAGATTGTTTATTTATTGGCTCAGATAAATTTGTAATTAGTGGAAGTTCCAGTATGATGGGATCTTGGGGATCATGGAAGCCAATTCCCTTATTTTATAGATTAAGAAACTGAGACCCAGAGAGGGATGAGTAATTTGCCCAAGATTGTAAGTGGCAATGCATGTAAATGAAATAATGCATGTGAAGTCCTATATAAAACTTCAGATATAAAGGTTTCAAATAATTCTTAGACTTGAACTGTGTTTCAGGAAGTAATCTTGATAATGATTCTTTGTTTTCCTCCTGACTATTCAAAGCAAAGGCCAGGTTCAACCCTGGAAAAAAAATCATTTTGTCGTGGTCCTACTTGTTAGTTCCATATAACCAAGGAATTTTCCATTTGGCTATAGCAACATTTTTTAAACCCCAAAACTGTTAAATAGCACCAGACTCAAATTCTGAAAGAACTGAAATTCAAAGCTTCACTTATCTTATACACTTCTCTAGATAATCCCTTTCCAGAGGCTTATCTTGTTTCTAATATATCTGTTAATTTATATCTATTCTGGAATTAAATAATGTATTTAGGTGGTGTATTAGTGACCTCACTGAAGTATCTCTAGGTGCGACACAAGGAATGATATACAAATACATGGCATTTGACTATTGTTGATGCCCCTCCATGGATACACCATAGGGTTCTGGATTGCTGTCAGAGTATGCTTAGACTGCCTTGCTGCTCATGATAGCTAAACTCCCAAGCCAGAAAAAGTTACAATTTCAAAATAATTCATACTTTTCTTAGATCAAGATCTATCAGTATTGTGTCTACTAAATCACTTTCAGGAAAACAAAGCGGCAAGGAGTCAAAAGAGAACTCAAATTAAAGCTTTCATTTTTTCTAAAAAAGGAAAAATCTGTGAACTTATTTTTTTATATTTTTATAACTATATTTTGATATGATTGGTCTTTGTTTTTAAATGCATAAATACATAGGATTACATTCTAAGAAAGAATCCATAGATTTCACCAGACTGCCAAAGAGTTCCATAACACAAAAGTCAGAATGTGGTATAAGAAGAATTTTGTTTAGAGTAGTTAAGTATGGATTAGTAGCAAAAATTAATTTTAAAAGTATTAATGCTCTCTATTACAGATTGAATAGCAATTATTTTCTAAAATGAGAGGTTAAAGCATTTAATAATAGTAATAAGCCTCTAAATTTAGTTAAATTATGTTTTAAAATTCATTAATACACTGTTTATGGAAACATTAATTAGAAAGTTTAAATTTAAAAAGTTGAATAGTTGATACAAATACATCCCTTGTTCCATGCTACTTTCAAAAGCAGGAAGTAGCCCTGATTATCTGAGACAAATTAAAACACCAAGAAAAGGCTTCAAGAAAAAAAAAACTATTACATTAGGAGGTCCTATTCTAAATAAGAATATATACATTTTACTTAGGATGACTCTTAACATTCCTGAAAGTTTTCATTTTGGAGTTTCTTTCAGGAGATAACTAGTGGATTCTTTCAATTTCTATTGAGATTACAATTTCTTTTAAGATGACACCTAGGCTTTTTTGGTTTGTTTCAGAGCTTTCACATTACCCAATGCTTCTTAAATTATTTCTCCTCGATCTGTTTTCCAGGTCACTTGTTTTTCCTCTGAGATATTTACATTTTTCTTATTTTTTCAGATTTTGGACTTTATTATTTGTTGATGTCATATAAAGTAATTAGTTTCCATTTGACCAATTCCAATTTAAGAAGTTGTTTCTTTTTTCTGTAAGGCTTTTTTCCTCTTTTCCCAAGCTCTTAATTCTCATCATATTTTTGTTCCATATCCTCATTTGACTTTTTAAATTTTTTTCTCTCAATTTTATAAGTCATCTTGGAATTCTTATTGGATATTTGGGGAGAGGGGAAGCAGTGTTTGTTTTTGCTCATTCTTCCTAACTACTTCCATGCTTTGAACTCTGTCAGTGTTGCGCTCAGTACACCTCTAGTTTGGTGGGGGAAGGCCCAGAAAGATTGGGGTGTGAAGGAGATGTCTGGCCTGAATTTCTGTTTTTACATTTGTCTTCTTGCTTTCACAGCTCATTCTGGGAGCCTGCAAGTTTTCAGTGTTGCCATAGTGGTATGATTAGGGAGATAAGTTTACCACACTCACAATATAAGCTTGGCAAATTCTTGGCCCAGATTTAAGTCTGTTGCCTTTTGTATGGTTGAGACTTTCAGCAGACTGAATTCAGTCACAGTTAGCCTGTTGGAAGATTCTTCTACAGGTTCAGAGTGATTGAGCTGCTAGCTATCCCTTGGTCTAGGACTCTTGCTCTGGTTATTCCACTAAAAGCTTACCAAGTAGGCTAAAGGTTAGAACTGAGTTCTTGTTAGCTCTACTGGAATCAGAGTCACATAGCTACAATTCTGTAACTTGTTCCTTGCTCAATACACATTCAAGACTCATGCTCACTTGTAACTGTTCCTGCCCACTTTGCGTGACCCAGAATTGGGATGATAGACAATAGACCCACCTAGTAGTAGTATGTTTCTGCACTACATTCCTGCTATTTCTGGAATCCTTTGGAATTTCTTTCTCTCCTATTGCCCTTTCTCAACCCTCTTTCTTTCTCTGGACACTGGAACAGTGCTATTGCTGTCAAACCTACTTCTGGCCAGTCCTTCTCTGGTCCCTAACCTGTCCTGGGTTAGAAATATTCAGTTCCCTTGACTATTTATCTGAGAAATTTTTAAGTTCGTTGTGGAGGAAATATGCTGGGTGAGCTAAGCAAAAATACTTCCTTCCACTTCACTGTCTTTTTCTATGAATTTTAAATTTTATGTATTTTCATTTATTAAATTTTTTTATACCTAGCCTAAATTTGCGTCGCCCCAACTTTTCTGTGGCTTCTAGTTCTAAGACCAAGAAAAACATGTCCAATTTGCTTTTCATTGCCCTCTATTAAGTCATTATCCACATTCCACCCTTTCCTTCCATTTCCTTCTAACAATTCCATTAAACTTTCCCTCTCATTTGAAAGCACCACCACCATTATTCAGGTGCATCTGTTCCCTTATCTCTATTCACATGCAATAGTCTTCTAATGGGGCTCTGGGTTCCTAGGTTCTCTTATTTTCAGTCTATTCACTACACAGTTGCCACAATATAAGCTTTTTAAAGCACAAATCTTGACTATTTTCAAGAACCTTCATTAGCTACCTATTATAAACTAAAACTCAATTTGGCTTTAAAAACCCTTCACATTCGACTATCTCACACATGTAGGCTTATGACACTACTTCCCTTCTTCCACTTTAGGTTTCTTTTGACTGTTCTTTTGTTTTTAACTGTTCTTTTGAATTCAGCACTTGCTCCCCTGTATCTGTTCTTTCACATAGACTATCCCCCAAGCCTGCAATGTATACCGTCTTTTTTCTGCCTCTTAGTATCTTAAAGGCTTACTGCCATTTCCGATAGGAAACTTTTCCTGTTCCACTTAGTTGTAAAAGCTCTTTCCCTTTTCCTGAAATTATCATTCATATTTTTTTACATGCTATATGTCTACCCCTTCCCTCAGGAGAATGTGAAGACTTACTTCTTTTGTCCTTGTATCTCTATACTTAGTGCCATGACTGAATATAGTAAGTACTTAAAGAATGTTTGCCAAATCTGTATTATTTCATGACAGCTTTTAAAATACTTGAAGACATCTCCTCCACCAATTCTAATATTCCAGGTTAAAGTTTCCAATTTAGCAGATCTTTGTATGGTCTCTAATTCCTTCATGATGATGCTCTGGATGTCCTTCAGCTTGTCAAGTTATTTCCTAATATGGAACTCCCTCTAGATTTGGTCTGACAAAGACAGAAGGAAAGAAGGGACACTAATAAAAATATAATATTGATAAAGCTTTGAAAACATTTGTCCCTATCTCTTTGAGGGAGGGTCATGCTTTCCAAGGTGGTGGTGATATGTGACCACTTCAGCTGGGTCTTGTCTCTCTATGACCCCATTTGGGGTTTTCTTGGCAAAGAAACTGAAGGGATTTTCAATTTCCTTCTCTAGTTCATTTTATGGATGAGGAAGGGTTAAGTGGCTTGCCCAGAGTCACACAAAAGTGTCTTAAGCCATATTTGAGCTCAGGAAGAAGTCCTCCTGACACCAGGCCTAGTATTCTGAGTTCGAATTCTGTCCTCAGACACTTTCTAGCTGTGGGACTCTAGGCAGATTACTTCACCTTGTTTGCTTGTTTCCTTATCTGGAACTGGAGAAGAATGTGGTAAACTACTCTGCCTCTGCGAAGAAAACTCCAAATAGGGTCATGGAGTCAGACACAACTGAAATATTACTTTGCAAAGGAAACAAAAGAAAGCAAAGTTTTACTATTCCAGAAACCAAACCTAATGTTATGGTAGCAATAAATTACAGAGGTCAGTGGAAGCCCTTATGAGAATCTAATGTGATTTTTAAAAATCAACTATTTTTAAAAAATTGACCAAGGAAAATTAATAACAAATAATTAAATAAAATTGTCAAAATAGTCTACTCAATTATATGGCACAAAGATTAAAACTTAAAATGGATTAATATTTACAGAAATATAAATCCCTTGATAGATTTCTTCTTCTAACTCTCTTTTGAGATTCTTTAAGCAATCTTCCAGGAAAGCCTTGTGAAATGGGGACCAGCTCATGTCTCCCTTTATGGCTTCTTCTAGAGTTGCTTTACCTTTATGAACCTCAGGATCTGAGGTCTGCCCTTCTCTCTCTCCATAAAAGCTGTCTATGGTGAGTGTTCTTTTCTGTTTTTTATTCATTTAAAAAAAAAAAAAAGCTTGAGGTCTGTAAAGCAGAGGAGCAGCAGCTCTTTAATTTGCCCTGGGGTAGTTTGGCTGATTGACTTCAGGTGCTGGGCTTTCTGAGCTACAGCGTTTGCAGTGGGTTACAATCTACCTTTTACAAAAGGCAGATCTGCCAAAGCACCTGCCCACAAGGAAGGCAGCATGGCCCAAAGCTTCCCAGAAACTTCCGAGGTGCTTAGAATCTGCCACCCTGAGTCCAGCCCGGCTTCCTACCCTCTCCTGGTGCTGCCTTCTGAGCTCAGCAAACTACCTGATCCCCTGCTCTTCTGAAACGGACCTGCTCTGAAGGTCTTCCAAGGTAACTTCTTTGAGGAATGTGTTGTACTCCAAATATTTGTGGGTTCTTTGACTTAAAAATCAGTTTAGAGGCTTAATCTGCTGTTGGTTTGAGAGAAGGTCAGAGGAGGACACAGAGTCCTGTCTTCACTCCGCCATCTTGGCTCCACCCTCCTCTTGATAGATTTCTTAACAGAAAAAGAAATACTTAGGGTAAAAATCCAAACTTAGAAATTGAGAAGTCCATAAATGATCTAAAGTAAAATGCCTTGGAATGGCCCACAAGTGATAGTCAAAGAACAATTCCTGTATTGGATAAATTTTTGTAAAAATGGGAAGATAGCCTTATTAAGGGTAAAATATAAGAAAAATATGGTCCTGATACTTTAGCTAGGAGAGAAAACAAGGCTACTGCCAAAATAAGTAAGATAACAGAGAAGATAATATATTTTAAAATTATTCATTATAACGAAGTTATACCATATCTAAAGGAATAATTAATTTTAAAATAAAACATTTAAAAATACGCCTTATGGCATATTGGGGAAAGTGTTAGACAAAATATAGCAAGTCATTTGTGCAAATGTTTTAAAGGACTAAAAGGATTGGGACTTGTGATTTCATTGTTCTGGGAAACTTGTTAGATGAGAAAATTTCCTTTGCTGCACAGGTCAGCACTTTCCCTTCATCTGTAGTCAGTTTTACAGTACTACAAGGTTAAATAACATTCTGAGAAGAAAATAAGAAGTAAGTATAGGAAAAGAAGGAAGCAAAATTGTTTCTGCAGACGTGCAGAATTTTTTTATAATTTAAATTCAGTAGATAAACTCAAATAATGAGTAACTAATAAAGTAGCAAGATATAAATTAAACCTATAAAATGATCTTTTCTATATTTTATGAAAAACCCTAGGAAGATTTGACAATTATAAAATGCATAAAATATTGGAGAACTAATCTCTCAATATCCAAGCAGAATATATATGAATACAACCACAAAACATACTATATGGAAATAATGATAAATAATTAGGTAAAGTTTGACTGTTCAGGATAGGCTGCACTAATAGATGTAATATTATATTATGTATATAATATATATATATATAACTGTAATAACCAAATTTACTTCTATAGCAATGCAATTATCAAGGGGTTGATTGAACTAATCAAAATAATAAAAGGCCAAATCTCTAAAAGGAAATTTCAAAAAAGTGAGGTGGGGAGAGGAGGAAAGGCTAACATGAACAGTCCACAAACTACATTATAAAGCAATAGTAGTCAAAGCTATTTAAAACTGATTAAGAAGTATAAAAATACATAAATAGGTAGCCTTAGTAGTAAACAATTGAGCCTAGTGGCCTATTGTTGAATAAATGCCTGGTAAGTTCAATAGATCACACAAACTACTGGAGTTATTTTACAAAGACTGGAAAAAACAGAAAGCAAGTTAACAGCATATATTAAGACTTTTATATTTGTGCCTCAGAAATTCCAAAAGTATATGTGTTTTTAATACAAAAGGTAATATACAAATAATTAGAGGACAATGGAAGGATGAGGGGAAAACCTGAAAGTATCTTTCCCAACTATAGCTAGAATTAGAGATGATCATCTTTTAAAGTGAAAAGTTTATTTTATAGATTTTTAAGCTTTTGCAAGACGTGTCTAAAATAAGAGAAGCCATTAATTAATGAAAAAAATTGCAGCAAATATTCAGTAAAGGTCTCATAAATGATGAAGATATATGGTAAATTGATATAGATACTTAGGAGCAAAAGTAATTTCCCAATAAATGGTCAAATGACAGTTTTCTAAAAAAGAAAAAAAAATGCAAACTGTCAATGAAGAAGTGAAAAAATGCTCCAAATCCCTAATAAGAAAAATGATATGCAGAACAAGTCCAATTTCACTTCTCATAAATTGAAGATTGATTTTAATTCTATATTTAAGACATAGTTGAGCTGGCATAGGTTCAATACCCCTATTCTGAAGAAACTTGCCTAAAAATCAAACTAAACAACAACCCAATGAGAAATAATAGGGAGGATCTGAGGTGACTCAGTCTACCTCATTAAAATGTCTACCAATTGGGATGATTTTAACTTTGCAAAGAGTTTCAAAAGATATACTGTCAGGCCAGTGAGAAGGAAGACACACCTAGGTTTCAAAGATCCTGTCAGCCCTCATTCAGGGTCTTTGGACATTGAAAGACCATTGCTCAATTTATTAATTGCTGCTAGTGTAACTAATGAATTGACCATTCTTGCAACTTCATTTGTCAGTTTCATTTTCAAACAACACACTCATCAGATTGGAAAAAAAAATTGGAATGTAAATGATGTTTGGATACAGAAACAATAATACACTGTTAGAGGAGGTGTGGGTTTGTCCGAACATTTTGAAAAACAATTTGGAACCATATTAGAAAATTATGAAGTCCAAATGAGTAAAGCTGCTTTTTAAATGGAGGCTCTGAAAAAGGCTCTCAATGTCCACCCTCTCCATTCTGAAGGAGGGGCTCAAAGGGTACTGAAGAAATTAAATTCGTCTAGTAGGAAAATGAATTATAACATGAGCAACAAGGTGGCAGACTAAACATTATCTACAGTCCCCATGACCTCTAAAACCTCTCCAAAACAGAAATTATGCACCAAAGATAAAAGAATCTTAGCTGTTTCCATGGTCAAGGACAAAAAAAATCTTGAAAAAGCCTAAAAAACCACCAAAAAACCCAGAAACTAATGCTCACTGACCCTTACACTCACTCAGCATCCCTACCTCCCTCAATACTGGTAGCAAGGCTGCACTAGGAGACCCAAGAACACAATATAGATTTACATCAAAACCATCTGAAACCTAGTCCCCCTTCCCTATTTCCAGCCCTATGGAGATCTGAGCTGCTAAAGTTTGCACCAGCTTTGACATCCAAATTGTCCATAGCACTTCAAGAGCAAAAGCCTGTCAGGGACTGTAATTCAAATGCATCAGGTACTGCCAGTGCCAGAGAAAACTCAATTACTGATAGCAACCCAGGCGTCAGAGCACCAGACCTGTGGGCATAAAATCTGAGAAAAAGAACACAATATGCACCATTTTCAGCAACTCAAAAGTCACTTGAGACAGAAATGACCTATGCTGGTGAACTATGAATTGCCCAGTGTGCGAGGATACTGAGATGCTTTGAAAACCAACCCCCAAGGAAACCACAATCAGAAGGAAAGGAATCAGGAAGTGAATGATGAAGAAAATAAGGAAGAAAAATCACTGAATTGTACCTCTTATTCAACAATACCACTACTAGGCATAAACTCTAAGGGAAAATTCCATATACAAAATTTATATCAGTAAAAAAAACTTTGTGAGAAAAGTCGAAACCCAATTGGAAAACAATTGAACAAATTGTATTATAGGAATATGGTGAAATATTGAACAGTTTTAAAAAAAAGACTGAAGAATCTGGACAAACTTGAGAAGAATTGTGTGAACTATTGCAGTGTGGAATAAAGAGAATCAAAACAATTTTCACAGTAATGTAAAGAAAACAATTTTAAAAGGCATCAGACTTCTTTTCAGTGAAATGACATTCCTATTCGAAAAGATTTGACAGTAAAACATACCTTCCTTCCCTGGGGGGGGGGGGGAGAGAGGTCTGTGGCAGGGTCAAGTTGGGGGAGATTGGGGCTTGAATTGCTAAACCTGGCCAATGTGCTGATCTGTTTTGTTTGAATATATCTATATCTATTTATATATATATATATACATATATATATATATATATATTTTAGAAGGGAGGGTGCTTTGATGGCATGTGGTTGGGAAGTGATAGTGATATTTTTAAAATGCATCAATAAAACATTAAAATAAATTCCATATAAATTATTTAGTCAATAAACATTATGTATCTACTGTGTACCAAGTACTGTACTAAGCACTGGTACACAAAGAAAAGGGGGGGAAATAAGTCCCTGCCTTCAAAGAACACAATTTAATGAAAAGACAGTACATAAAAGGAAAACTAGAGAGAGGGAAAGATGACCTGGCACAGAGACATGTTAAAATCCTGTAACCTTCAGTGCCTTGAACTTCCTTCTTGACTGATCTAGGAAGAGTTTTTCCAATATCTATCCTCCACCCTTTTCACCATCCACTGAGAGAGGGGAGCCCCAAGAGGAGGTATGAGTTTCAAAGCTGATTCCATCTTATGGAAAGATAAGTTTCTGGAGACGAAGATGAAGTCCAAAAATATAACCTAGTAGGAAATAATGAGGTGACTTTTCCCACTTTAAATGGATGCATTGGGGCTCCAGGAGTGCTGAAGAAATGTGAGTTTCAGAGTTGATTCCATTCCATAGAAAAATTAATTTCTAGAGACAATGATGAAGTCTAGAAAAGCAAATAAGAAGGAAGTATATAATCTAAGTAGGAAAATCTTCCCTCTTTTTTTCCTTGAATGTATTGATAAGATTCTCCAATTAGTACCTTAGTCCATTTCTTACTCTTAGGAAAACAAAAGCCTTCTTAAACAACTTTGAGGAGTAAAGAAGCAGCCCAGCTGTCCAGTGTGTCTGTGACTAGTTAAGGTTTAGCAAATTAGCCACTTCTGCGTGAGACTGGGCTTTAGGGATATGTCCTACCAGGATGACTTTCCTACCTTTGCTTTCTACTCTTCTGAACAGAAATACTTGTATTTTGCAAACCTTAAAATGCTATATAAATGCTAGCTACTGTTATAAAATTTCATATTTTTCCAATTTTTAAGGGGAAGAAATAGTATTGTGAACTTTTTCATGGATAAAGCTTCAGGGATCAAGGCCAGAACTCCATAGATTTTCAATAAATGTTAACCTCCAAAAACACCCACAAGGAAAAAAAAATCACTGAACTGTCCTCATTCAACAATACCACTACTAGGCATAAACTCTAAGGAAAAAATTCCATATACAAAATTTATATCAGCACTTTTTGTGGTAGCAAAAAAAAAAACTTTGTGAGAAAAGTTGAAATCTAATTGGAAAACAATTGAACAAATTGTATTATAGGAATGTGATGAAATATTAAACAGTTTTTCTTTTTAAAAAAGACAAGAATTTGGACAAACTTGAGAAGAACTGTATGAACTACTATAGTGTGGAATAAAGAGAATCAATACAATTATCACAGTAATGTAAAGAAAACAACTTTAAAAGGTATCAAACGTCTATTCAGTAAAATGACAAATTCCTGTTTCAGAAGATTTAACAGTAAAACATACCTTCTTTCTCTGGATGGAGATGAGTTCCAAATCTTTATGTGGACTAATAAGAGCTACCTGTGGTACTTTTAAGGTTTGCAAAGTGCTTTACAAATATCTCATCTGTTTCTCAGAACAATCTGTGACAAATAAGAAAACTTAAATTTAAAGAGATTATAATTTGCCCAGGATCACACAGCTGGTAAGTGTCTGAAAGGGATTTCAAATAGTTCTTGATTCCAAACACTCTGCTCTATCAATATGCCTCAAAAACAGATTAACCAAAATACAGATCTCCATTTTGAAATCAGAAAGTGCTTGGCAGATAGAACCTAATATTCTTCTTGAATCCTAAAGGCTACATGATCTTGGAAATACCTACCTGCTATGAGGCTTTATTTGCCAAGATAAACTTCACCACATTTTGAATTCATTCTCTTCTGCATCATGGATACTAGTTCTTATAAGGGCTTTTCAACTCTGTGGCCCATGATTTCTCCACAAAAACTTTTAATAAGAATAATAAAAAGAATGTGAGCTGATAACTGGCATTTACATGGTGTTTGAAATTAAAGTGTTCTCATATATGATTCTTGAGGATAGAAAAAGGCAAAGTGGAGCTCACTGTCTGATGGGAGAGACAATAAATATACACAAATAAGTTATATAAAGAAAATTAGGAAATAATTGACAGTAGGAAGGCATTAAAATTCAGAAGGGTTGGGAATGGCTTCATGTAGAAGATGAAATTTTAGTTGAGGCTTAAAGGAAGCCAGGGAAGCTAGTAGTCAGAGATGAGTGGGGATATGTTGAAATTGTGCTTTTGGAAAATCATTATGTCAATTAAATGGTGGATGAACTGTATTTGTGGCACAGAGACCAACCAACAGCATTTTTCAATAGTCCAAGTGTGAGGTGATTAGGAGCTGCAATAGTGACAATATCCAAGGAGAGAGGGGAGAATATTTCAGAGAGATGTTACAAAAATGGAATTGACAGGCCTCCGTAACAGATTGGATGGAGATGAGAGATCCTAGTTGTGAGACTGGGTGAGTTGGGGGAATGTTAGTACCCTCAACAGTAATACAGAAGTTTGGAAGGTAAGAAAGATTTAGACAGAAAGATAACGAGTTGAATTTTGAACATGTTAAGTTTAAGACGTCTATTGGATATCCAGTTGAAGATGTCTGAAAAGCAGTAGGCAATGTGAGACAAGTCAACAGAGAGGATAGGGCTGAATCAGTAGATTTAAGAATCATCAACATAGAGATGCTGATGATTAATTAAAGGCATGTGATTAATTAAATCCATGGGAGCTAATGTGATCACCTTGCGAAATAAGATAGAGGGAAAAGAGAAGATGACCCAGAATTGAGCCTTGTGGCTTAGTAGGTATGGCCTGGATGAAGGTCCAACAAAAGAGATAAGGAAATAGGTAGGAGAACCAAAAACCTGGAGAGAAGAGAATATCAAGGAAAAAAGGGTAATCAGTGTCAAAGGCTGCAGTGAGATCAAGAACAAGGACTCAGAAAAAAACTATTGGATTGACAGAAGATCATTGATAACAAAGCATTGATTGCTCTTCCTCCCCACTTTGTCTCCTGATTTTTCCTAGTTTCTGCCAAAATCTGCAACTCAAACATTACCCTCTAAAGGAATGGCCTTCCGTGATCCTCACTCCACCCATCTTTTCTTTAAGATAACTATCAATTTATACTGTATATATCATATATGTAGCTATTTGCCATTTTCTCACCCATTAGTTCCTTGAAAAATAAACAATCCTTAAAACAACTGCCTTCTTTTGAATTCCCAGCACTTAGCAAAGTGTCTGACTTAGTATTTCATTAATGCTTCTTAACTTAAGTATATGAAGAAATTATGCTTTAAAGCTTACTGCTTAGGTGTTTGGATGTGGAATATACTTACCTATAGAACCACTATTGTAAATGTGAGCTAGGCTCCGAAAAATCATTCTGTTTAAATCAAGATGTAGAAGAAATAATTTTATATTTCTCTCTGTATATTCAGTAGGTCCTGAATGGGGAAGTCTTTGGGGTAGAGTGCAAGTTCTAAAAATAGTCTCACTCTCATGGCAACTTCATCTCATGTTTCTTCAGTATCTTTCTTTCCATTTATTCCTTCCCATTTTCTCAAAGCTACTCAATCTCAAAAAAATCTTCAATATTTTTCTTCCCCCAAATTAAAATCATTCCCTCAACTTTTTTAATTCCCTCAAGTCAATTTTACCCACCAAACCCCCTGAAAATATCTGGCACATAAAACTTTAAGATTTACAAAGTACTCAATATATATAAAATCTTATTTCAACATCACAACAACCCTATAAATAAATATAGAGATAAAACAACTGTTATCTCTAGATATTGAAAAAGATTGAGAGATTATATGAGATGTCCATGATCACACAACTCCAAATATCAGAGGAACAATTCAAACTCAGGTCTCCAATTCAACAGTCTTTCCACAGCAGTATATATCCAGTGCCTCCAAAGGCTCATTCCTCAACTCCTTGCACTATAACTTGTTGGCATTGTTTTACTGAAAATGCTCTGTCAAAAAGCCTACTATTACACATTTTCCTACCACATTATTTGTTGCTTTTTATTTGTCAATTGGTCAATGAATAATCATTTATATAAGCACTTATTATGTGTCCTGCTTGGCATTGTGTTAAAACTGAGAAAATAAAGATTAAAAATCTTGTTTCTGATCTCAAGAAATTAACATTGTAATGGAAAATCTACTGATTCTAATAATGTAAATGTCTATGTATATGTGAAATATATACAATGTGAATAGTAAGGCAATTTCAAAGGGAAGGGACCGTGTGGAGAAAAGGTGAAGAAAAAACAGAAATGGCCTCCTCCAGGAGATAAGATTTGAACTGTCTGAAAAGAAGCCAAGGAAAATAGGAGGCATTCCAGACATGGCAGTCAAGCAATGAAAAAGGATAGCCAGGAGATACGAGTTGTAGATAGAGATTAGTTTAGTGTAGCTGGATCATAGGATGCATGAAGTAATAAAAGTATATTTTAAAAGTAGGAAGAAATCCAGTTGTGAAAGAATTTAAATGCCAGAGTCAAGTTTGAGCAGAAGCTGCAGCCTCAAGACCTTGCTCAGTACTGTCTAAACAACCTATTCTTCTTATCTGTACTTAAACCAGATGACGAAGAGTCTAGGCTTATCTCGTACCAAGAAATCAGTGCTCCTGCTTCTAGAACTCTCTCTCACTCATGTCTGGAACACTCTGTCCATAATAAAGTCTCTTTCCCTCCCAGATCAACCCATTTCCTGCCTCCCTTTCCTATTTCCCATCTTTCTGTGTTAGAAAAGTATATAAACTACCTCCTATTTTCCTCAAATTGAGCTGTTCAGTATTAGGCCATCTTCTCCACATGATCATTTTTGTACATGCTTAATAAAGATCATTCTTGACTTTAACAGGCATTATCTCCCTCCAGTTTTCTTCCCTTTGGGAAAGAAGGATCCAACTTTTCAGTTAAGCTAAACAGTTTTATTTTTGTTCTTTATACATGGTATTCTATCTCCATCTCTGTGCTTTTGCACAGGCAGCTGTCCCCATACCTTGAATATACTTCCTACTCACCTCTGTATATACACTAGTATCCTTTAAAACAAGGCTCAAGGCAGTTAGGTGGCATAGTGAAGAGAGCACTGGGCCCTGAAGTCAGGAAGGTCTGAGTTCAAATCTTACTTGACACTTACGATGTGACTCTTTGCTCCATGAAAATAAATAAACCTTGGCTCAAGCACTGTCCCTTGAGGCCTTTCTTGATTCCTATAAATGCTAGTGACAACCACCTCCAAAAAGTTAATTTGTATTTGCTTTACATTTTATGTTAATATGCTGGTTCTAATCTAATGCAATCTAATCCACTTTTTTCAATGTTTCTCTAATTAAATACAGATACTTGGGAGGAGTGGGACACCTCTTTTTCTGATTTCAGGGAATTGTACCTGCTTGCCCTCCTGCCTCCCAACTCTTGACACTCATTTCCTTCCCAACTCAGAAACCCCCAAGTTAAAATTGATTACTTAATTTTATATCCTGTTGATTGTTATCTTTTAATGCATAAAATCCTATCCACCTATATACAGGGTCCAGTGACAAAGCTGAGAAAGCCCAGTCCTTAGTGGCTATGCACCTGACGTGTACTGTTATATAAATCAATAAGCTCAGAAGCTCAAAATATTTCCTCAGTTATTTCAGATTTTACCTACCACACTAGGATGACAAAGAGGAAGGAAAAGATAGCAAATATTTACTGTGGGAAACTGAAAGGGACTTGCTTCATCTATAGCAATCTTAATCTAAAGTATTTGACTTAATATTTAAAAAATTGACAACTATTTATATAATTGATTTCTTTTTAAGGCTCAGATCCTAATATGTAAGGCATCAAATGATATGAAATAAGAAGTTGTCAAAATCAGAAACATAGTCTCAGGAATTACAAATTAAAATGTTTTGAAACCTAATATTCACAGAAATACAGATTATAAAGTAGATTCCAACTAAAATCATCAAATAGATTATTACAAAATGGGAACTACTGTATTGTAGAATTGTAATTTGATCTGAAACTTTCTGGAAAACAATGAGTAATTAATTAATAAATATTAGCCAACTGTGTACCAGTGGTCCTAAAATTGGGACGTTGCAAGAAAGTCAATATTGTTAATAGCACTCACTATTTTTAATAGCAAAAAAACCCCTAGAAATAAGCTAATGGGTAAGAGCTGAAATTGTCTGATAGCTGTTCTTCATTCTCAAAGATGAACAAAATGACGTCATTATGTTGTCAAGGTATAATATGTCTGAAAATAGGATGGAGAGAAATATATAATTAGTAACTATAATTTTGAACGAGAATGCGATACTCACCTATGAAATGGAAATAACAAAATGGATCAAAAACTAAAGCTAGGGATATGTTATTTAAAAGAGATACATTTAGGGGCAGCTAGGTGGCGCAGTGGATAGAGCACCAGCCCTGAAGTCAGGAAGATCTGAGTTCAAATCCAAACTCAGACACATAACATTCCCTAGCTGTGTGACCCTGGGCAAGTCACTTAACCTCAATTGCCTCAGCAAAAAGCAAAAAAAAAAAAAAATACATTTAAAAATGAAAGATGCACATAGTAAAAAATAATGGACTGCAATACAATTTGTTACATTATAGCTGATATAAAAAAGCTGAGGTAACCATTCTGCAGAGCAATTTGTAACTATGCTCAAGAAGTTATCAAACTGTGCATACCCTTTGACCCAGCAATGTTTCTATTGGGCTTATATCCCAAAGAGATCTTAAAGGAGGGAAAGGGACCCACATGTGCAGGAATGTTTGTGGCAGCCCTTTTTGCAGTGGCTAGAACCGAAAACTGAATGGATGCCCATCAATTGGAGAGTGGATGAATAAATTATGGTACATGACTGTTATGGAATATTATTGTTCTGTAAGAAACGACCAACAGGACGATTTCAGAGAGGCCTGGAGAGACTTGCATGAACTGATGCTGAGCGAAATGAGCAAAACCAGGAGATCATTGTACACGGCAACAACAAGACTATATGATGATCAATTCTGATGGACATGGCTCTCTTCAACAATGAAATGTTTCAAACCAGTTCCAATTGTTCAGTGAAGAAAGCCATATACACCCAGAGAGAGGGATATGAATGTGGATCACAACATAAGAGTTTCATGCTCTCTATTGATGTTGGCTTGCATTGTTTCCTTTCTCTGATTTTTTTTTCTTGTAGATCCCACTTTTCTTGCACAACAATGATAAGTGTGGAAATATGTATATATATATATATATATATGCTTATATATATATATTCGATTTGTCAAGTATTTTAACATAATTAACATGTAGTGGATTTCCTGCCATTTAGGGGAGAGGGTGGGGGGTAGGATGGAAAAATTTGTAACAGAAAGCTTTGTAAGGGTCAATGTTGAAAAATTACCTATACATATGTTTTGCAAATAAAAAGCTTTAATGAAAAAAAAAACCTGAGGTAGCAATCCTGATCTCAGATGAAGTTAAGCTGTAAATTTAATAAATTTAATTAAAAGAAATAAGCAAGGGGCAGCTAGGTGGTGCAGTGGATAGAGCACCAGCCCTGAAGTCAGGATGACCTGAGTTCAAATCTGGTCTCAGACACTTAACATTCCCTAGCTGTGTGACCCTGGGCAAGTCACTTACCTTAATTGCCTCAGCAAAAAAAAAAAAAAAAAGAAAGAAGCAGGAAAACTACATTATATTAAAAGGTGCCATAGATAAAGAAGCAATATCAATACTAAACATATATGCAACAAATGTTACAGCATTAAAATTTATAAAAAGGTAAACGAATGATATGCAGAAATAATGAAACCATAAGAGTGGGAGACTTTGACTTTCCCCTCTCAAAAGTAGATAAATATAAGCAAAAAATAAATAAGACCCCAAGGGGGGAAAAACATGAGAAAGAAAAAAACAAACAAAAAGGTGAAAATATTATGCTTTGATTCACATTCAGTCTCCATAGTTCTCTGTCTGGAAGTAAGTGGCATTTTCTATCCCAAGTCTATTGGAATTGTCTTGAATCACCACATTGTTGAGAAGAACCAAGAACATCACATTTGATCATCATGTAATTTTCTTGTTACTGTGTACAATGTTCTCTTGGGTCTGCTTATTTCACTCAGCATCAATTCATGTAGGTCTTTATGGATTTAATTCTTAAAAGACTGATATAAATATTATTTAAAAAAAACTTTTAGAAAGATGGAAGATAATTATAATGGTTTTCCATAAAGTTAGCATAGCAAGATGTGCCTTTAAAATGCTCTATGAAAGGCAAAGTCCTAAAAATCTTATTAGTCATGCTAACAGTTTAAAGTGGCATTAGGTGTTGTCTTTTATGGAAGATTGGCAATTGATCTAGTCCCATGATCAGGTTGAAGTATAATAATTTTATTTTAATTTAAAAAATGTTAATTTTCACTCTCTAATTAATATTATTCTAAGAAAAAGTTGCAACTCTGACTTAAGTTTCCCAAATAAGGTTAGATAAGCAGTTGGTTAGTCGTGCCCACCCACCTTTCAGGATAGTTTGTAGGCAGCCTATATTATATATCTAATACTATATAAGCATTAGTTATAGTAAAAAAAAAATGCTTGTTAGTATGATCTGACTATTATATTATGTATTACCTTTATGTTTCCTTGTATTGTTAAAATAGAATTATTTAATTAATTTCTGTGAAAACTCAAAGGTTTCTGTAGAAGGAAATTGGCCACACCCTGCCAGCCTTTTTTTTTTTTTTTTGCTGTGGCATTTGGGATTAAGTGACTTGTCCAGGGTCACACAGTTAGAAAGTGTTAAGTGTCTGAGACCAGATTTGAACTCAGGTCCTGCTGACTTCA
>JAJPUD010006990.1:0-69302 GCA_023553655.1 Myrmecobius fasciatus
CTAGAGGTGATACTGAAACAGAAATAGAGGGAAGAAATCAGTAGAGAGCACTAGGGGTATAACATGACACAATTTTATCAGATATAGGCCTGCATAAAGAAAAATTTTAATTTAAACCCTCAATCTTTTTTTTTATTAGTTTTTTCCCCTTATGCTGAGCTAAATAACTATGTCAAATGGAAAATCCCATAAATGCATCAATATGTCAGTGCTTTGTCAGGGTTTCATTACCATCACAAGCTAATTATTGTTAAAAGCATACGGATCATAACTACAGGATTATTGAAATAGTCACAGCTCACATCAGCACCATGAAATATGATTTCCTAAAGTCCTTTATCTTCAATTTTTCCCCTAGCAATAATGAACAGTATTCCAAAAAGAAAAATTAAAAATGAAGCTGGTAAGGATGTCAATATATTAGATGACAGAATTGGGATCCAAAAATTCCTTGGATAGGGTAGGATAATGAATGAAAACTAACAAGAAAAATTTTGGTGATAAATGTCGAGTCCTTGCTTAGGTTCAAAAATTGAATAGCAAAAATAGAAGATGGGGGATATTCACTTTCTTCTTCCATTAACCCAATTCTTTTCTTGTCTATTTGCTATGTACTTTAAGATCTTTTTTACAACTGTCTACCTAAATTCAGCAGCTAGTGCTTCTCATTTCTCAGCACTTATATCTACTTATGTTCATTCAAAAAACAATAATCAAATGTCTACTATGTGACCTTGGACTTAGTCTTATAAGACTAACAGGTCACTTAACTACTCCATATCTCAGTTTCCTTATCTGTAAAAAAACGAGGTAGTTGAACTAGTATTTGGATTAGATGACTTCTAAGGTCCCTTTCAGTTCTATATCTATGATCCTAAGTTCTCTCATTTTTTAGTTCTAGAACATTTTTACTCATGGTTTGTATGTCATCTAGAACACTCATTTCTTTTCTTTTCCTTCTCCCTTGTTCAGAATTCAGCTTGAGCCTCTTCCTGTATCAAATCTTTCCAGATATATTCCACTTAAGTTCAATCATTACAGTACATTTCCTGCTTACTTCTTTTTATTAGGCTTTTCTGTATGTTACCCAGCAATCATTATAGCTTGTTTGTATGTTTTTATCACTGGAGTTAATACACTGGAATTCATTGAGAATTACATAAAAAGGGAAAGGGCCCCACATGAGCAAAAATGTTTGTGGCAGCCCTTTTTGTAGTGGCTAGAAACTGGAAAATGAATGGATGCCCATCAGTGGGAGAATGGCTGAATAAATTATAGTATATAAATGTCATGGAATATTATTGTTCTGTAAGAAACGATCAGCAGGATGATTTCAGAGAGGCCTGGAGAGACTTGCATGAACTGATGCTGAGTGAAATGAGCAGAACAGCAGATCATTATACACGGCAACAACAAGACTATATAATAATTGATGCTGATGGACATGGCTCTCTGCAACAATGAGATGATTCAAACCAGTTCCAGTTGTTCAGTGATGAAGAAAGCCATATACACCCAGAGAGAGGCTTGTGGGAACTGACAGTGGACCACAACATAGCATTTTCACACTCTCTATTGATGTTTGCTTGTATTATGTTTCCCTTCTCAGATTTTTTTTTCTTGTAGATCCAACTTTTCTTGCACGGCAAGAAATATGTATAAATATGTATACACCTATTTGATTTGTCAAGTATTTTAACATAATTAACATGTATTAGACTTCCTGCCATCTAGGGGAGGGGGTGGGGGGAAGGAGGGAAAAATATGTAACAGAAAATTTTGCAAAGGTTAATGATGAAAAATTACCCATGTATATGTTTTGCAAATACAAAGCTTTAATTTTTAAAAAAAGAGAGAACTAGGTAAAAGTCAGACCAACAGTTTTAATTACTTCCATGCTGAAAAGACTTGTTTATAAAGTAGATTCACTTAGAAAGTGATTTCACAGTGAAGGAAGACCACAGTATTGTACTCTTGTATATTCATATATTTAGATTTGTTCCATTTCTCACTTGGACTGAAAGGTCCTAGAAGATGGCAACTATATCTTCAAGTTAATATTTCATTTTCTACTGGGACCATAATAATATAAAGTTCTGTGTTCAATCATATTTAATAATAGCAGCAAAATCAAAAGCAAATAATGATAAGCTGGGCTTGATAACAAGACATTTAGCACAGTTAAGTAGAAAAGGTGGGAGTTATCATCATGTATAGAATCTTAATTTGAATCCTGGCTTTGTTAATTATAGCTGATATAAATATCACTTCACCTCTATAATATTTAGTTTCCAAGTCCATAATCTGTGCAATGGCACTAGTGAAATTTGTGTCAGATGAATCTGCAAGAAAGAAATGTACGGTCGTACATGGGGATCTTGCTCAGTGTATATTACCTATGATGTGAATATTAGATATCATATACACTTGTACATTTGGCTAGTCTTTCAACTGTTTTGCCATTTAAAGAGGCCTCCAAATTCTTCCAGTGGCCCCAAAATTGCCAAGATTGCTTCCATATTCTAGATCTAATCGCCTTTTAGATGTCTATCTTAGGACCTCCACCAGAAGTTTTTCTTTGTATTTTCTTTAGAACATGATCATATTCTAACTGATATTTCCTTGCTACTAAATCTATTTACTTCAACTCTTTCTTATTAGTGTACAGATTCAGACTTTCCCCCTCCATATTTTCACTTCTCCCATGGCTATACTGAAGGGAATTTTTAAAGCTATCTTTTTCTGGCCACTGCCTCATAAAAATTATTTTTCCAAGGAAAACGTAAATAAATATTACTTTAAAATCATTTCCCATGCATTCTCTTCAGTGGATTAAAATGTAACATTTACAGAGCAAGCACCAAAATGTAGCCTTTAAAAAAAGTGTTGGGTATTAGTTTGTTTTTAGTCTAAATCATTAGCTTCTATGATTTACACTCTGGTTGCTTAAAATTTCTTCCCTTTGTCTAACTTTGGGACTTTCCAAATTGCTCAAATACTGTGGGTTACCCGACTAATATTCTGATTTTTATTTTTTAATAGTGCTCAATCTCTAGTTCTCCCTTATAATAAACAAGGGCAGTCAAGCAAAACAAATCCTAACACTGGCCCTATGTAAACATGCCTTAGCTCATTTTGCATCTCCAGTCCATCGCTTTTCTGCCAAGTTTCTTATCATCAGTATTCTGAAGCCATGATTGGTCATAACTTCTCAAGTCCTTTGAAACTGATTTCGTTTCTGTTAATCTCAAAATCTGAAGCAATTAGACCCTATACTTTAATTTTTTTTTTCTTTTGAGGCAGGAATCATATACCTGAGCTCATAATCAAGGAGTGATAGCCAACACATAAAAGAACAATGGAAACCCCTGGGAAATGCAGTAGGAAGCAGAAAAATAAAGGTTTTGTTTTTTTTTACCCCTAAGTGAAAGGGCAAATTTCTTAATACTCAGAGAATGGAGATGAATAAAAAATAGAGTTGACAGTTCTCATTGTGATTCTGGGTTAGAGCTAAAAGAAGATTCTGTTCTTTGCTCTTTACTGACCAGATAAATTCACAAAATATAGCGGGAGCAAGGTGGAAGTAACCAAGCATCCAGCTACCAAAAGTTTCTCATCTTGGTAACCAGGGATGGTTTAGAGGAACGAAGTCTCTACCGCTTATGCTAACTGATGTAGGTGCTGTGCTTTTGCAGGGGAAGATAGACTTTTGGAAGAAAACATTGGAGCATTTGGAGAAAAAGAGCCAGAACAACCAAGCGGCGCCGTGGGCTTTAGTCTTGAGGAGAGTCAGAGGCCCTGGGTTGAAATCTCCTGCCGAGCCACCTGAGTGACCTGGACAGGCCCCTCGACTCTGGGGACTTCAGTTCATCAGTAAAGAAGTTAGAAGCAGATGACATCGAAGGACCTTTGCAGACTGGAGTGTAATGGAAATAGAAGTTTATTGAGAGCAAGACGGGAGAACAGATACGAAGTAGATGCCCAGAGCCAGCCCCAGCTAGTTCTACCTGCAAAGAAGGGCGCGTCCCCACGCGTGTTTGGGAAAGGAAGGCAAGGCGCCCTCCTAGTGCGGAGGCAAAGCCCCCCCTATCTGCTGGCCAACGCACCTCGAGTCCGCTGGGAAGCAGCCTTGGACACGGAGCATCTCCCTTGGCTGCAGTTGGTAGCGCTTCAGAATCCTTCGAAAGAAGCGACTTCCAAGATCACGCTGGGCCAGCGCAGAACCGGGACCGAAGCCCGAACTTCTCGGCCAGTGATGATGCCTCGGCGCTGCTGCCAAGCAGTTATTGGGCCGGCTCTGAAGGAACTTGGGAGTTTGGGGGCTTGCGGGGCTCAGGGCCAGCTTGGGGACTCAGCTGTGCGCCCGAGGGTGAGGAAAACGAGCCCCTCCAGTCATCCTCACACTTACGCACGCATCTTACTATCCAAAGGGCGCAGGACAGGCAGCGCGCAGGGAGTGGAGCCCCGGACCGCTGACCATTCATCCCGCAGCAGCCGCTCCCAGTCTGGCCCCCCGGGACTCTGCTGTTTCCACCCTCCGCTCCCAAAGCTCCTCCCTCTACCGAACAGCGCCGCCCAAACTTCGGCCAGCGACTGGACAGCGGCTCACTCACCTGCCGGAGCCAGGGAGGGCCGGGCAGCCATTACATGCTGATCTCTTCCTGGCTCCGCTCCCCTCCCCACCCCGTCTTGGTGGGTCAAGATCACCTCTCTTTCTCTCCAGGTCTAGAAGGAGCTGTATGTAGGCTGTCTGCTCGGGCACCTGAGCTGTCCACTCCACTGAACCTGCTGATCTTTGAAGCTTGGGTGTTAGCGTGAGTAATTAGTATGAGCTCACCCATTGCACTGTAACCACGAGTTCCCATCAATTCTGGGATTTCAAAGGAGGCAAAAATAATGCTGGCTAATAGGACCTGGGAGAGTAGGGACTGCGTAACAATCCGGAAAGGTAGGCAGTTCAAATTTTATTCTCACTTTACAGATGTGGAGACTGAGACCGAGAAGGCTAAAGAGAAGACAAAGCCAGGTTTTGTAGGAGGGCATTCTATGTTCAAATCTGGCCATTTCCTCTTTGCTTTAAGCAAATCTCTACAGTTGAGAAAAGAATGAATTTATCACCTAGATTGCTTCCCCATTTTCCATCTTCTTTTTTTCTCCTGTATCTGAACTTTAAGAACTTTGAGAATTCAGGACTTCTAAGTGTTTCTTCATCCATTGAGGGAGGTTTCTTCCCTTATCTATTTTACAGGATTGTTGTAATTGAATGATAATCAGGTAGGGGGAAATCCCTTATAAACTACGTAAAGCACTATAAAAATTACGGTGTTAACTTCCTTCAGTCATATCACTTACCTGGTAAACCATTTTTAAGTGGCTTCCCACTACCTACAGGATCAAGTCCAAACTTCTTGGCCTGAAAATAAAAACTAAAAATCTAACATTTTCTAGCCTTATTACTACCCCTATGTAGAATCATCTAACCAGATGGCTGATCATTCCTGAACATCCTTCTGTTTATACTCATCTCAGTTTATGGACTATTTGTGACTGACCTATGGTAGAGCATTCTTAGCTTTTCTTGGTCCTTATCAGTCATAGTTCTTATATACTGTACTTGACTCCAACCTAGTGATGCCATTTTGATCCTGTTCCAGAATGATGGACAACAAAACAATTTAACTTATCTCACCTATTTCTAGTTTTAAATTTTTATTAATTTTGTTATAGTATATATTATGTAATATACAACACCATATATTATATAATATACATGTTAAAATATAAATTAAATATTACTAATTGATCCTTCAATGCTTACTGAAGGCCCATCCCAGCGTGATATAATTACTATCCCCAATGATTTCTTCCTCTTCCAATTTTCTATAACATTTTTACAATCCCTTACACTCATTTGGACACAACTATACACTGTATGCAGCTTAGAATCCGATTGCATTCTTATAGGCCCTTTGGAATACCTTGACAGGGCAGTTCAGATAAATCTTTATTTGGCCAGTAATGTATAAAATCTATAGCCTAAATTCTGGGTTTCCAAAGCAGGGGACCACGATGGGCAGAAATTAGATTATTCTTGATTCCTCTCTTTGTACTGCCTCTAATTTTCAGGACTTTGCCACAATCCCCCCATAGAAGTACCTTCCTTTTCCCCATCTACTCCCCATTTTCCATTTTTATGTGCCGTCTTCCTCTTGAGGACTGAAACTGTCTTTTTGCTTATATGGTAAAGCTGTCTTCCAAAAATAGCATGGCAGTGCCATTTTATGTCTCATGGGAGGAATAATAGACATTTTTGGCCTTTTACTCTCCCCCCCCCACTTCCCTCACCTTTCAAGGGAGGCTTTACTTCCTGCCAGCAGGGAAAGCAGACAGTTAGGCCTGCTGGGCCACCTTGCTTTCCTGAGAGGGAGGAAGCTCAGGGTTAACATCATATCTATCTGCTCTGTTAACTATTATTTATCTATGATTTTCAGGATCAGGCTAAACTTCAGATTATTCATCAATGAGAGAAGCAGGACTCCAACCTTTATATGCAAGACTTGATTCAAGGCAATAATAAAACAGAAATTGAAAAAAGTATACATAAGAGAATATATACTAGACAACACAGAGTGAAGAGGCCCTCCCTTTTGGGATAACAGCCCAACTAAAAGATTCCCAGAGCCAAGGGGAAATTCCCTGAAGTCTGTATGGAACATCATACCTAATCCAGGGATGGGTTAGCTTCTCTCACGATGCTTTCTTCCCAGATTTTTTCTCTACAGCATTCTAAAGTGTGGTTGTCATCTTCCATCTTTTTTCTTGAAGCTAAAGGCCAAAAATACTTGAAGTGATGGCAGAGACAGAAGCTCAGAAATCCTGACAGTCTTCTTGCTCTTGGCTGTTCTGCTGTCCCTCATATAACTGAAGGATATTGCTCTACAACAGTGAGCAGAGAGTCCTGTACCAAGGGCTTTTGGGACTTGGGTTACATATGGTTGGCACCATGCCTGGCACATGTCTTAATAAATGCTTGTTGACTTGCCTTGAGCTTGTTCCCTGAATTTAACTTGTCATCTCCTGCCTTCAAATATCAAGTGTACTCCAACAGTTATCTGTTACTCAGATTAGATAAAAAGAAATATATTAGCATTCTTAGAATCACTATATGGTCTTTGCTATAAAACTAAGTGGCATTTTACTTACTGCTCTACAATCAGCGTTGCTACTTTTTATACAGTGAAGTTTGGAGTAGAAGGGATCTTAGAAAATATTAAGAGCAACCTCATTACTTACAGAGAAGGAAACCAGCGATCATAGCAATGAAGTGTTAAGTATCTAAGATGACAAGTGGATTTACTGGCAGTCAGGATTGGAACCCTGGCCAAGTTGACTCCAATAAAATTTGTGACAACAGTTGTTTAGCAGCCCAAGAAGAATTAAGCTTAGGACCTTGCTGTCTTATTAATAGAATAATCAATTAAAGTAGACAATGTTTTCAAGAATGTAAAAAATTAGCTCTTCCCATGGGGTAAATAGCAGGGGCTGATTCTTTCCAGATTGGATTTTTCTTGCCCATTACGTAGCCTTGGAGGTGACACTTACCCTTGTCCTTTTCACTGCTCTACTCTGTGGTTGTTCAGTTGTTTGAGTCACATCCAACTCCATGATTCCATTTGAGGTTTTCTTGGCAGATTGTGAGAGGTTTGTCATTTCCTTCTCTAGCTTATTTGACAGATGAGGAAACTGAGGCAAACAGGATGAGACTTACCCAGAGTCACAGAACTAGGAAGTATCAGGAAGTATCTGTCTGTCTGAGATTAGATTGGAACTCAGGACTTGCTGATACCAGGGTCAGCTAGGTGAGGGGACAGAGCAGTGGGCTTAAGAGTCAGGAAGACATCTTCCTGAATTCGAATGTGGCCTGAGGCTGTTATAGGCAAGTCATTTAATTGTTTGTCTTAGTTTCCTCATCAGTAAAATGAGATGGAAAAGGAAATGGAGACCACTCCAGTATCTTTACCAAGAAACCCCCAAGTGAGGTCATGAAGAACTGAAAAGGACTGAAGTGACTCAACAACTTCCTGACTCCAAGGCCAGCACTATGTGACCCACTTGAAGCAGAATGGAAACTGGAAGCAAGGGCTCAACTCCAAGCCACATATAATTCCTTTTTCAATGATAGCTTGTTTTTGCCTAGGACAAAGATGGAACAGCTCTAATCTAGATTAGGTGTATGTTTTGGGAAATTCAGCAAAATTATGAATAATTGAAACCATAAAACTCTCATAATCAATGTGCCCCCAGCCTTCTAAATAATGGTTTAATTGTCTAATTTTGTCTTGTGTAATCCAAGTTAGTAACTTGCACCTCCATTACAGTTCCCCTTGGTACACAATTAACGTATAGAGATGCATCACAAAGAAGCTTTGATCAACTATAGTTTTTATGTGAAACAAAAAAAGAATCAGAAAATATAAACAGCTTAAAGAAAGAGGGAATAAAATCAAAGAGAGCACTTCTAGCAATAGGTGGCACTGTGGATAGAGAGCTAGGATAAGTTAAAGTTTGAGTCACTTTCCTGTTGTTAAAGTGTTCCATGTCTAGTCCAAGCATATGAAGACTTTTCCAGACAGAATAGGTGGATAAGAACAATTTGTTTCAATGGCCATAAAGGTGACTGAAGTAGGTACTGGGAAATGTTTAAAGCTTGGCCGGACATTGGAGATGCCAAGGTCATCCATCGCTTCCAAAATTTTTTAATTTAATATAATCACAATTATCCATTTTGCATTTCATAATGTACTCTAGTTCTTCTTTGGCCATAAATGTCTGCTCCCTGGACTTCCATGACGCAGGAGAGAGGTAGGCCGATGATTCTGTCTGGCTCTGCCACACATTTAAATCCAATTCATGAGCAAGCCAAGACATCACTTGTGAGGTCATTGGTCCTTCAAAAAGGAAGGATGAACAAACGTAGAGTCACACCTAGAAACCTCATTCTATCCCCAAAGAGCTGTTTCTTCAAAAAGAGGGCCCCAGGGGTTAGAAGCAGTAGAGAGCCTGCTGTCTTTCTCTCTTCCTGCTATGTTGCCTCCCTTCCTATGTGGTGCAGTTTAGTTAAAGGTGGGGGAGAAGGAAGTTGGGGAGAAGCTAGCAATACTCTCCCAGGAGTGGAGGAAAACAACACTGATTATTTAGACTATCACTGTTTTTGTTCTTGGTACAATCTGGTGTTACCTGGAAGCATCCTCCTTAGCATATATCTGTGTGCTAAGTGATATCCAATAGTTATTTCTCCATGGCAGAAATCATTGCTAAGTGGTATCTGGGTTACAAAAGCTTCTCTTAAGTCTTTTCTCCTTTTATTTTAAAAGTCAGTCTCTCTGGGGTGGGTTTGAGAGAAATAGAAATCTTATCCATTGAAGGGAAAAGCCAAATCTGATTGGGAGATTTTTGGGAGAGTGAAGATCTAAAGATTCCTATGCAAAACAGTTGTCATAAACTTGCATAAACTAAAAAGTGCTAGAAATTGCTTTATCTTGCAGATATAGTTATCCTTGCCAGAAACAGGTGGTAGACACAGGGCAACACAGTTTAGAATATGAGTTTATTTAAAAAAAATAGAATGGGAAAGAAAATTATGAACAGTATTGCCTACCAAAACAGCAAAAACCAGTTTAGGAGAAAATGAGCCTCAAAGTTCTTGTATGAGATTCAGCTAAGCCAGATCATCCTGAGAAAATCTGTTTATGAAACTGAAATGAGTTGCCTGCCTCTAATTTGATTATTCTAATTACTTTCTGATTCTAATTTCTTTTATCTTTTAGTTTTCAAAATATATTAATAGTTTTCAACATTTACCCCTGCAAAAACTTGTGTTCCAATTTTTCTCCCTCTCTTCCCCTTCACCCCCCCTTCCTTAGACAGCAAGTAATCCAATGTATGTTAAATACGTGCAGTTCTTCTAAACATATTTCCACAATTATCATGCTGCACAAAGGGGAAAAAATGAGAAAGAAAACAAAAAGCAAGCAAACAACAAAAAAAGGTGAAAATTACTAGTTCTGAATTCACACTCAGTCCTCACAGTCCTCTATCTGGGTGCAGATGACTCTCTCCATCACAAGTCCATTGGAACTGGCCTGAATTAATACTTACTGTTAAAAAAGAACCACGTCTATCAATTTTGATCATCATATATTTTTCTTCTTGTTCTATAAAAAGTTCGCATGGTTCTATTCACTTCATTCAGCATCAGTTCACTTAAGACTCTCCAGGACTTTTTGAAATCATCCTACTGAACTTTTCTTATAGAATAATATTCTGTAACATTGACATACTATAACTTATTCAGCCATTTCCTAACTGATGGGCATCCACTCAGTTTCCAATTTCTGGCCTTTACAAAAAGGGCTGCCACAAACATTTTTTTTGTAAACATGGGTCCCTTTCCCTCCTTAAAGATCTCTTTGGGATATAGACCCAATAGATACATTGCTGGATCAAAGGATATGCACAGTTTGAGAGCCCTTTGGGCAAAGTTCCAAATTGCTTTCCAGAATGCTTGAATAAGTTCACAACTCCACCAACAATGTATTAGTGCCCCAGTTTTTCCACATCCTCTCCAACATTTGTTATCTTTTCCTGTACCTCAGAGTTTTCTTAATTTGCATTTCTCTAATCAATAGTGAGTTGGAGCATTTTTTTATATCACTAGAAATGGTTTAAATTTCTTCATCTGAAAATTGTTCATATCATTTGGAGAATGGCTTGTATTCTTATAAATTTGAGTCAGTTCTCTATATATTTTAGAGATGAGGTCTTTATCAGAACCCTTGGATGTAAATTTTCTACTTCCCTTTTAATCTTTACTGCATTGGTTTTGTTTGTACAAAATCTTTTTAATTTAATATAATCACAATTATCTATTGCGCATTTCATAATGTATTCTAGTTCATCTTTGGCCATGAATTCCTTCCTTCTCCACAGACCTGGGAGGTAGACTATCCTTTGTTCTTCTAATTTGCTTAAGAGTATCACTCTTTATGTCTAAATCACGAACCCATTTTGACCTTATCTTGGTTTAGGGTGTTAGGTGCTGGTCAGTGCCCAATTTCTGCCATATTATTTTTCAATTTTCCCAGTAATTTTTGTCAAATAGTGACTCTTTATCCTAGAAGCTGGGAGTCAGGTTCATCAAACACTAGACTATTACTGTCACTGACCACTGTGTCTTGTAAACCTAACCTATTCCACTGATTGACTATTCTATTTCTTAGCCAGTACCAAATAGTTTTGAGGATTGCTGCTTTATAATCTAATTTTATATAAACTTCATTATTCATATGATCTGTAATGTTTTTAATGGGAATGGGTGTAGATTTTATCCAATGCTTTTTCTGTATCTATTGAGAGAATCATGATTTCTGTTAGTTTGGCTGTTGATATAGTTAATTATGCTAATAGTTTATTTATTTAGCCAGCCCGGCATTTCTGGTATAAATCCTACTTGGTCATGGTGTATTATTGTGGTGATAACTTGCTACAATCTCTTTGCTAATATTTTATTTTAAGACTTTTGCATCAATATTCATTAGGGAAATTGGTCTATAATTTTCTTTTTCTGTTTTGACCCTACCTGGTTTAGGTATCAGCACTATATCTGTATCATAAAAGTATTTGGTAGGACTCCTTTCCTTATTTTTTCCAAAGAGTTTGCTAAATTCTAATTTCTAATTGGTCTCACTGCTTTGGGGCTCCATCATTCAATTTATGCTCCATCTAATTGCCAAAATGATATTCCTAATTTGTAGGTATGATCTACTCAAATGAGAGATTAAAAGAAGTTGTGATCTCTAGTGTTGGAGGGACTATCCACATTGATGAAATCACAAATTCATATATGCACATAACTAAATTTGCATTTTTCTCTAATTTAAATGTCACTCAAAGTAAAAAAAGTTCATTGATTCATTAATTCATTTTTATTTCCAAGCTTTATGACTGTCAGGATTCTTATGCTAAGACTACCCCTCTCTTTTTACTCCTCTCTTTCCAGTATTAGGAAATACCTTACATTTTTTTCTGTCTAAACAACATATTTACTTTTGGCCATCTCAAATTGGGTATTCTCAATATCAAATTCATTTTCCTGCCAAAACATTCTTTTGGGAATCCTGTCCCTACTGAGATACTGTCTTTAGAAAGCAAAAAGGGACCCAGGCAGCAAACATGGTCTGCTGCTCAAAGACAAAAATGGCAAAGTAAGCATTTTGCAAGGCAGATATTTTCATTCTGGCTGACTTCAGATCACTGAATGTGTATAACAATAAAAAGAAAGAAACAAGTAGAATCCATACATAAATAAATCTCAGCTAGTTTAAGGCAATAAGCCAGCCTTAACACAATCATTCCTCGTCATTCAAAAGGATGGGATAGCAAGATAAAATGGAATTGAAACAAGGTTTAAGGGAAGACAAGTAAAGAAGGGCTGAGGAATTGAGGAAAAGGAAACAAATATGGCACAAAGACAAAATATGGGTGCAACAGGACTTCAATCTGAACATTTGCTTTATACTCACTGACAAAAGCAGAACTGAGACATTAATAATGATTTAATTATTCAAAAGGTAGACAAAAGCATGAAAGGAGCTGCTGTTCTGAACTGGGAAAGGCCTCCTCTATTAGACATGGGATTTGAAATTAAGGTACACAGGAGACTCATGAGAAAAGAGAGCTTTCCATGCTTAAAGAACAGTCAATGAAAATGCCCAGGAACAGGAGATGGAAATGTCTTCAAGGAGACTTGGTGTCACTGATTGAAAAATGCATGAGAACAGGGAATATTAAGTGTAAGATTAGAAAGAGCGTGTGTGTGTGTGTGTGTGTGTGTGTAGGAAAGATATGAAGTGTTTTGAATGGCAGAGATTTTTACATTTGACACTGCAGTCAATAGAGAGCCCTTTGAATTTATTGAATAGGGGGTAATATGATCAGACTTGTGTGTGCTTTAGGAAGATCACTCTGACAACTGAATGGAGAGAAGAGTAATCATCTGCTTTTATGCTTATTTATATCTCCCATATTTATTTCTGGACCCAATTCCTGCATAAATCTCCTTTGAATGAAAACCCTAAGTCCTTACCAATTAGACCATCAGTAGTATTATTGTGAAAATTATCAGAGAATCAAAGTATCTAATTGAAATGATAAAGATTTGGCTAAAATGATATTCATTAGAAATTTGTCCAAATATATTTATAGCAGCTCTTTTTGGTTAAGAAATGGAGATTGAAGGGATCAATTGGGAAATAGATAAATGAGCTGTGGTAATTTGTGGTAACTGTAATGGAATAATATTGTGCTATAAGAAATAACAAACAGAATAATTTGAGAAAATCCTGGAAAGACTTACATGAACTGATACAAAGTGAAATGAACAGAACCAAGAGAACAGAACCATAATAACTGCAAGATTGTTCAATAAAGAATTGTGAATGACTTAGCTATTCTCAGCAATACAATAATCCAAAACAATTACAAAGGGCAAATGATGAAGCATACTAATGACCTCCAAAGAATGGCTTTTCTTTAAATACAGAATGAGGTATGCTATTTTTCACTTTCTTTCCTTCTTGTACAAAATGACTAATATGAAAATATTTTGTATAATTGCACATGTACAACCTATTATCTTTTTTCTTACCATCCAGGGAAGGGGAATGGGAGGAAAGGAGGCATGGAATCTGGAATTCAAAACTTGAAAAAAAAAAAAAAATTGTTTTAGCTTGTAATTGGGGAAGAAATATACTCACAGACGCAAAGAAATAATTACAATTTCTTAGGACTATGTAAACATTTACATAGCAATCTTAAAATATGTAATGATAGCCACTTCCTTTTAGACTTAAGGATTTAAATAAATATCTAAGGTCCATTCCAGTTGTGGATCCTATATAGTTGAAGACATGCAAATAATGTGTTTCTTCTATACACACAGAACACACACTTCTTCAATAAGGAAGGTAAACCCAGCAACATAAACTTAAATTCAACTCTTTGTAACTTACTAAAGGGCTGGTTAGTGAATTAAAGAAGGAATTGCAAACCACCTTGGCATCCTCAAAACATTCTTTCCTGAAGGTTGGGGAGATTTTAGTAAAATACTCAAGTTTCTCATGTTATCTTTTATATACATATCTGTGGAGAAGGAAAAACAAATTTTGGCCAAAGAAGAACTCAAATACATTACTGAATGCAAAATGGATAATTTTGATTAAGTTAAAAAAGTTTTTGTACAAACAAAACCAATGCGGACAAGATTAGAGGCAGTAAAGTGAGAAAAAAAATTTTACGTTCAAGGGTTCTGATAAAAGCCATCTCTAAAATACATAGAGAGAACTGATTCAAATTTATAAGAATACAAGCCATTCTCCAATTGATAGTCAAAGGATATGAACAATTTGCAAATCTAGTTAAATGAAAAAATGCTCCAAGACACTATTGATTAGAGAAATGCAAATTAAGACAACTGTGAGGTACTACTACACACCTCTCAGATTGGCTAAGGTGATAGGAAAAGATGACAAATGTTACAGGGGATGTGGGAAAACTGGGACATTAAAACATTGTTGGTGGAGTTATGAACTCATCCAATCATTCTGCAGAGTAATTTGGAACTATGCCCACAGGTCTATCAAACTTTGATCCAGCATATCCCAAAGAGATCATAAAAGAGGGAAAGGACCCACATGTGCAAATATGTAGCAGCCCTTTTTATAGTGGCAAGAAACTGAGTGGATGTCCAGTTGGAGAATGGCTAAATTATGGTACATGAATGTTAAGGAATATTATTGTTCTATAAGAAATGATCAGCAGGATGATTTCAGAGAGGCCTGGAGAGACTTGTATCAACTGATGTTGAGCAAAATGAGCAGAACCAGGAGATCAATGTACACGACAACAGCAATATTATATGATGATCAATTCTGATGAACATGGTACCTTTCAACAATGATATACTCAGAGTAATTCCAATGGTCTTGTGATGAAGAGAGTCATCTACACTCAGAGAGAGGATTGTTGGAACTGAGTATGGATCACAACATAGTATTTTCACTCTTTTTGTTGTTTGCTGCATTTTATTTTCTCATTTTTTTTCCCTTTTTGGTCTGATTTTTTCTTGTGTAGCATATTTGTGGAAATAGTATAGAAGAAATGCACGTTTAACATAATGGATTACTTATTGTCTAAGAGGGGATGGGAGGGAGGTAAAAAATTAGAACACAAGATTTTATAAGGTGAAAATTATCCATGTATATATTTTGAAAATAAAAAAAATTAAAAAAAAACTAATAAAAATGGGGGAAAAAAGAGGAAGAGATAAAATGTATTGGATTAATAGCTTACTTCTCAAACTTACAGATGACAAAAAGCTGGGAAGGAAAAGAGAGCAAATATCTTTGATGAATCAGGATCCAAAAAGATTCTTGTAGGTTAAATGATGGTTCAAATGACCCTTTTGGGGACAGTTTCTGAGTGTGTGTGTGTGTGTGTTTTCTCTGTTACTTTCCAAATAGTCTTATTTGTCTTTCTGAATTTCCTTGTATTCTCTTTTGTGCATTAAAAAAAAAAGTTTTGATGGTCTTTTTTGGTATTGTGACTACTAATTCACTATCTTCCCCAACATCTCCCTTTAATTAAAACAACAAAAGAAAAAAGAAATAAATGTAATAAATATAATCAATCAAAACAAATCCACTCAGCAGTGATATGTTTCTACATCAAATTCATCACTTCTCCATTAGAAGATGAGTCACTTGATTCAGCATAAATCCTCTGGAGACCTGGTTGTCTTATTAATGTTTAAAAAAATGTTGATGCTATTGTATAAATTATTCTCCAGATTCTCATTGCATCAGTCATGTGACTCAAGATTCTCTTAAGTCATCATTTCTTATGAAGCAGGGAGGTAGTCAAAGGTGTTGTGCATATGTGTGGCATTTGGGATTCAAGAAAATGTAATTTCAAATCCTGCCTCTTTCAAATCTAGACACTTTCTAGCTGTCTCACTGGGCAAGTCATTCAATAGGTTTCCTAATCTATAAAATGGGAATAAAAGTAACAACATCTACCTTAGCAAATTGTGAGAATCAAATGAATGCTTTGCAAATAAAGCATTTTACAAATCTTAAATTATATAAATTTTAACTACTAAAATTTGCTACATTGTAATAATGTCACTGTATTCATATATAATTTATTCATTCAAGTGATGAATGCTCCTTTAGATTCTAGTTTTCTTTCTGTCTTTTAATTTCCTCTTCAGTACTGGAAGTTTATTTTGCTTGTCATTTCCCTTTTCTAATATTATCCAATTACCTGTTCTCCCATTTCTATTCGTTTAGTTTGATATATTTCTGCAGCAAATTGGTATCAAGTTTATTTTTGTCTGTCAAGTAAATGACAACTGATTTCCACAAAGTCTTGGCCCTCCTCAGTGTTCTTTTGCTCTGAAATTTTGTGGGAGTTTAATTCTAATTTTTTTTTTTGTACTAGTGTATTCCTTTTACCCTTCCCTTTTCTTTCACTTCCTAAAATCCTTAAACATAAACCAATCCAACCTTGGATGTTGTTTTTCCTGTTTAACTCCTTTTATGTCCTTTGAAATATTCCCCCGTTACAATATTAAAACGTCATCACATAGCCCCTTCCAATGGTTCAAATCTTTATAGGTTTCTTGTAATATATGTATTTATATTTCAAAGTTCCTACTCAGCTTTGGTCTTTTCATGACAAATCCTTTAAAATCCCCTATTCCATTTTTGTTTCTCTAGTATTATACTTTTCTTTTCAGGGTAAGTTATCTTACTCTCTGGGCTTTTGGAATACTGTATTACAAGACTTATTCTGATTAAGAGCTAACTAGGTTTTATGCAATATTTGGTATTTGCAACTACTTTCTGGATACTTGTATTATTTTTTTTTTTTGATATGGGGACTATGATTTAGGCTATGATATTCCTTGGTCATTTCCTTTTGGAGTTTCTTTAATGAAACAACTAGTAGAATCTATACTTCATGCTCTTACTTCTACTAGATATAGGCAGTTATCATTTGATTTCCAGAAACATGGTATTTAGGATTCCTTTTTGTTTTAAGTGTCATGATTTGTAAATGAGATTCCTTGATTTGTTTTCCAGAACATTTGTTTTTAAGAGCAGATATCTTATTTTTCCCCTCAACCTCCTGATTTTATTCTGATATTTCTGGCTATCTCAAGGAGCCATGGACTTTTCTTTGGGCTAGTCTAGTTTTCAGGGAATATGCTGACTAAGGTTTACTACTCTCTCCTATAAGGTTAAACTCATTTGCCACCTTCTAGATAGAACCTTCCCTAGCTCTTCATTGCCCCAGGTGAACATAATCTCTGTTGAGAAAGCTCATATTCTGGGGCTTTTCTCATTATCCAGTGTACTTATCCTCATTCTCACTGGCTTATCTATACAAAGATATTTTCAATGACTTGTGTATGACAAAACCTTAGTATTGTTAAAGTTGGATTTGTTGAATCTAAAACAAGTATTATCAAAGGATTCTGATTCTCCTGTTTCTGTCACTAAGAACCAAATGTCTTTACCCCATCAGTGAATTTCCCTACACTTCAGTTGTTGGATGCATCTGTAAATAAAGGAGTTGGAATACATAGTGCAGGCATCTATCTGATCCTTTAAATAAATACCTGTAATTTTTTTTCCCAGCAGTAATTTTTAAAAATTTTACCTGAGGCAAGATTTAGTCAGCTAATAGTTTTTTTTTTTTTAAATTTTCTTCCTCAAACTGATTGATAGGCTAATTGCTAAAGCCCTAGTTCTGAATATAAAACGGTATTTGCTTCTGGGGGGGGGGGGACGACATTGCTTATTATTAGCAATGATGGCTGAATAACATCTAATTAAACTGCAAGGCTAAAAATGTTTTAAAAATATTTTATTTATATAACCCCCTAGAGAATTCAACCAGCGGTTTTATCCCCACATTTCAAATTCTTTTGTTATAATCAAGAGACAAATGACAAATATACAAGCTGGTACCAGAAATTTATTTACAAATAAACAAAACCTTCCATGATGTTTTCCAGATGGTACAGGTGCATTCTAATCTCCTACACTTACAGTACTGTACCATAAGAAGTAATGCTTATAATGAATATAAAGCACAAAGTCCTGAAATTTCTTGTGAAGCAATGGTGCATTAAATGATGTTCAGCACTTTTTATGTGTTAATTATATTTTTCTGCATTCTACTTCTTTGAAATTTATTTAATAATATCCATGCATGGTATACATGGTAACTTCAGTTAACAGAATACTCAATTAACCAAAACATCCCATTCCTCAATCATTCTGGACAAATGGGCGTTTACTATATATGCCAACATGGTACTTTGGACGAGATTTTATTGGTGCAGTCACACTATCGATAAAAAGATTTGCCCCAATACATACTTTTAATTATTAATAAAAGATGTTATCCATCAGATGACTGGAAAAAAGGTGGAAAGGATGTTTTCTAATGTATAACATATAAGAAGAGTTAATAGATGGACAGTGAGTGCTGCACAAATAGCCAGGCAATGTTAAAAGACCCAGAAAAAGGCTTCTTAGCATGTCTAAATCTAGCAGATCCCACTGGAAGATTTAATGTGAACATGAAAGTTGTACAGGAAGTATAGATGGATTATAGCTCTGTACCACTGGAGGTAATATCTAGATTGATGAGATCACTACTGGAGCAATGGAGAATATATCTTAAAACCAGTCCATGTAAATAAATGCTAAGAGGAAATTCAAGGTCAAAGTTTGCACTTTTCTCAATTGAACTTTTTTTCAGTTTATTTTTAGTAAACCTAGATTCCAAAGGGTGTCTTTTCAGCTCAGAAGCAGAATAATCAAGATCACCTTTAATTATACAAATGCATGTCAGTTACTGAGAGTTCAGACTATCCCAACCCATACTCTAGAAGGAAATAAAAAGTCTTCAAGAGCCTGAAAAAATGTCACAAAGTCACTGAACTAAAATCATGGACTGTATTGCTGACAATCTTGTCCAAAGCCACCAACAATAAAACAGACAGCTTTGGTTATCTGGTTTGCCAGGATATAGCAGAATGGAAATGACTATGTCAGAAGTGAAAAGGAGCAGGAATCTAAAGTGAGTACATCAACAGCAGAAGAGACGTAACTAAAAAACCCACATCTGTATAACACACAGTATCATACTGCATGGTCATCAAGATTTTACAGGGTTTAGTAGCCCTGCATTTAAAGAGGCTTAGAAATTAGAAGTGTGTAGTACTAATTGAGTAAGATTCCCATCAAAAACCATTAAGACATTTTTGTACTTGTAGGGGAAATTGGGGCACAAACTTGAATAACAATGTTTCCTCATTGGTTAAATGGGGACAAAAATAGCACCTACCTCACAAGATTACTTGTGAGGGTCAAAGGAGATAATATATATAAAGTGCTTTGCAAATTTTAAAATGCTCTATAAATGGGAGGTATTATTTATGTTTATCAGCACACATGAAATTAGTGTCCTGGTTTCTGAAATCAAAAAACAGCCTAGCATAAGGAAAAAAGTATTACAAATTGGAACTAATGGAAATGGTTACATTAAGGTTGAAAAATTATATCAGTAAAGATAAATCTTTTCTCAGTCAAATAATTTTCCTATTTAACATCTTTGTTAGGAAGCAGTGTATTAAAACAAATTGGGCACTATAGTTATATAGCATTACTTTGATACTTGACTTATTTACAATGTAACCAGATGTTGTGATTTTTATTAATATTAAACTGAATTTTAGAATAACTTCCATACATGCCTTAATATATTTTACATTTTCTTCAAATATGAAGAAAAATTAAATACACTCAGCTCTAAACAAACAGAAGAGGAAGGGACTTGTAGTCTTGTAAAATTTTACAAAATGGCCACCATTTAGGCAAAATCATATTTACATTGAAAAAAATACTGGGGCCTACACTTCATTGTACTAAATAAAATCTAATCCATCTGTTTAGCTCAATGAATGAAGCAAGGTGTTCACACTTAAAACAGTTAACTGACTGTAGAGCAGGGACTAAACCCTACCCCTGATTACAGACCACGTTTATTGAGATGCACCTTGGTGATGGATGGATGGACAGCCTTGATTGTGCCTCTCACATCCTGGCTGTAACACAACCAGGTCAGGGGCTCAGTTCAGCCAATCTCAGAAAGACAACTCAGCTGATACATCCAAAAGATGAAGCTCCTTGATGGCAGGTAACCTTACTTAGTTTCTACATCAGCCCTAGCCCAATGCTATACACAAAGCAAGCAATAAAGATTGAAAGCTCAAGACAGAGTGGGACTGAAAACCTGCAGCACTTTAGAGAATCCCTGGGAAATTTGAAATTCACACTGCCATTTGTCCTTGGCTCTATGGATTCTGACACAACCAAAATATTTTATATTTTGTATAACTCTTTATCTTGTTGTTAACCATCCATAATTTGTGACACAGTGTTCTAGAAATGACAATTTTTACTGGTAAAGATGTATATGTTTGCTATTATTTTTTCATCTATGAGTATCATTCTTCTGGTGCTGACATTCCTAATTTATATAGTCCAAAAAAAACCTATGTTCAATTCATCAACAGCTCATGTACTTTGATGAATTTACATTTATCCATCCTTTTAGCCTACATGGCCATAGCTGGAACCACTACTGGAAAATCATATAAGAGTATAAAGCTAATTAGCCAATTCAGAGACCAAAGATTTGCTTTGTTGGGAAGGTGACTTGACTCAATGAAAAAAAATATAATTTTTGAAGAATCAGGATTCAAAATCCACCTTGGACTTACTGTATAATGATAGACAAAAAGCTGAACCTCTGAAACTCAATGATTAACACAGGCAATAATGATTTTTAAAAAATCCTTAAAACTAATATTTGATTTATGAGACTAATTTTCTTCTATAGCTCTAAATCACAGCTCTGAAAATAGACCAAATATTTTTGAATAGCAATATTCTTGGAATAAGTGTGTTATCTTGCCAATGGGCTATTTTTTAAAGGAAAATTCATTGATGTTTTTTAAAGGATAGTAAAAGAATTAACAAGATACAGGAAAAATTTCCCCTTTATCTATGAAGTTCACATGCTAGGTTTTGATATTTCTAAAGTATATTTGAACAAGAAAAGTTTGAATACACACCACATACTATATGTATACAGTCTATTTTCAAGAGTCATTAAATAGAACTGACTTTCACTCACAAATTTTCCCGTTGATTCTGAACCAGTTTCATGTTCCTTATTCAAGTCATCAAGTTCTTCATGACACTAATGATAGCAAAAACCAATTCATATAAACTTTCATCAAAGTATCTGTAAAGGAAATTCCATGATATAAGTTAAAACATTCTGAAAAAGCAGATCTTACCTTTCACAGCCCTGAATTCAAGCAATACCAAAGCAATCAATTGGTAGGGAAGGGAGAATCAGAGTATTTAGAGTCATATAGGAGGAAAAAAAATTCATTTAGTCTGAATTTTCTACTTTAGACAGCTGCATATGTATCATGTTGGGCACCACCAAAATCCATTATATGTGAATTTCCATTTATATTAGTAAAAACATCAATAACTTTGTCATTCATCATACCCTAAGATAATGAAAAGATGATTATTTTATACATTTTAATTCTTTGTACATCATTTTCCCCCTTTCTAAACTTTATTAATGGAAAAATATAAAAATAATGGATATTTAAGGAACTGTTTTAGTTAGAAAAACTCAGATCCAGGTGAATGTTGAAAAGATTAAATTTGCCAGACTGCAAATGTTCTTGAGTATATTTAAATTTTGTTCCACACTCCCCAAATTCAAAGATTACAATTTCCCTCTTTACACTTGTAAACATATATTTAACATCACATTCTTTTTCCTCTACCAACGAAGAACATATTCTAAAAGATATTATAATCTTGTAATAGGCTTACATGAACAAAATATTTATTTCTAAAATATTTTTCAGCAAAACTCATATTTTATAAAGTAAAAGGAGTGCTGGAATCAAACTTGGCTTCAATATTTGTATCAATATTTATGATGGGCCTAAATGTATTAGGTCAGAAGTATCTATTGTAACTAAAATATTTCTGATAATATTTTCAAATATTGTCATCTGGGAACAAGAAAATGATGCCAATTGTTAACATTTTGAGTGATGACTTTTGCAGTTAAAAGTTCAGAGTACTTACTGAAGGAAAGAATTATCAACTCAGTTTTCTCTGAGGAAAACAAAGGAATTAAAACGTCCTTTTAAATGAATGCAGTCCAAAAAAAACAAAAACCAAAAACCAAAAAAACCCCCCAAATTGGCCTGTGCTATCATTATTAATATTCAATGAAGAAAAATACTATAAGAAGAACAGACTGATATATTTATGCATCTGCATGTTTGCTAATGATATGTCATGGTTCGTAGCTTACTATAATTTTTCTTCAGGTGAATGAGAAGATAAAAAGATAAAAATATTCTTCAAAAACATATAGCCAACATGCTATGTCAATATAGTTATAATTCAAGATTATTTCTTTGACTACAACAGAAATAATTTTGCTATCATTTGACTAACTTCAAATGTTTTATAATTTATATTCATGTATTATCAAGCAATAAGTACTTAACTGGTTGAAAAAGAAAACTATCGATTTGGAATATACTTAGTGTATGATTGAGACAACTCAGCAATCTTTTAAGATTACTTCCGAAAATGTACAGTATCAATGTTACCTTTCGATTATAAGGTATTAGAAATTTGTTGGGAAGACCAAATACTAATAATTTAATACTTCTTATTCTTACTTCAGATATTTGTTACATTTAAGTACAGCTTTGAACTGATTGTAGTATGTTAAATGCAATAAATACATTTTATGGATGGAAAATCTTTTTTCTGAGTACTATCAGTTTTAACTGCATAAAATTTAGAATCTCTATTGATGTGATCTCAATTTTCTCATCCATTAAACAAGGTAGGGATTTGATTAGAGTCCTAAGTGCCCCTCCATATCTAAATTCTCTGATCCAAGAGATAAATTCAAAAGACACAAAACACAATGTAAAGATACAGTATGAGACAAAACATGAGTATGTAAACTTCTAGCATTAAAAAACACTGCTGATGCAACCTATTTGCATTCTTCATGTAAAATTATCTAGATGAATGATTTACTGAGGACATATTTAATTTTTAAAGTCAGAATATATAAAGAAAAACCAAAATGAATAGAATCTTTGAAACAAAGCAATATCAAATTAAAATATAATTAGATACACTTTACTTTGTAAAAGAGCTAAAACCCCTTCCAGGCAATATAGTTAATTTTTATGCAGCACCAAATAGCATTTACAAAATTAAGCAATTTTCTGTGATGATCTATGTTGAAATGTTTCATTTATTTCATGTTTCTGAAATGTTGACTTAAGAAACACAAAAAACCTACATATGCCAGAGAAGAAAACAATTGTACTTTCTATTTGCTTTCCACTCCAACACCAAAAATGAATCTAATTTTGATTTTGCTGATTTTTAACATCAAGTGGCATGAATTTTTTTTGAAGAAAAAAATATCTAAGCACTTCATTAGTAGAATATTTTAGACAAGTCATCTTCACTTTCTCACTCCCAACTTAAAAAAAAAAAAAACAAACCTGTTGTGCTTTATGAATAAAAGTACACATGCACCAAACAATTCAACTTATATAACTTAATAATGACAGAGAAATTACCAAAAAAATCAAACAAACAGAACAATGGAAAAACCCCAGAAACTCTTAGGAAAGCTTAATGACCCTTGACTAAAATTCTAATAACATACAATTGGCCATGTAAACCTTCTGGCTTTTCATATTATAACTGATTTCATAATTCAAACCTTAGAGGGATGAGAAAAGATAAACCTGAGAATGATGCTGATTATTTTTATCTCTTTTGTATTTCAAAATGAAATAAGCAAAAATTGTTGAAATGGTAATAATGTAAGACTCTGAAGAAGCTGCAAAAAAAAAAAAAAAAGAAAAGAAAAAAAAGAAAATCTAATATAAGCACATTTGTCAATCTAGAAGGAAAAATTATTACCCAAGACGCATGGGAAAAAATATTTACGTGGAATTTTTAATCCAGATTAAAATTCAATTGCTTTAACTTGACCATAAAGTTGAACAGAAACCATCTTCTGAGACACACATTAATAAATGTATCAATAGTACTTATATTCAACCATCAGTTATTCAATTCAAACTTGTTAGCAACAATCTATTTTTCCACCCAACAGGCATCTTATAGTGGTTTGTCCCAATTACAGTTTTGAAACTTTGCCTTAGGAAAACAAAATAGAACCAAAATGAAATAAAACTAAACATAAAAATACTTTGATGCTAAAATAAAGAAAAATATAGTCTGTGGCAGATTTTAGGTCAAAAACATCTGCAAATGTTTGGAAGTAAAGGAAAACTGAAGTTCAACTTCAGTACAAAGCACATTTTTGAAAAAAGTAAAACTGATTCTGCAGGACACAAATTTTGTCCATAAATCACCAGCTTTAAAAAAATATTGCTTTATCACACTCCAAAAACATAAAATTTGGCTGTAAGAATTGAAGATTTCATTAAAAGATTAAAGTAACCATATTTATTGCATCTTTAGATTGTATTTTAAAACAGTAAATTAATAGTGCACAACAGGCTTCACTTTTCTTCTCCCAAAGTATTTAAAGTGGAGGAACTTTATGGTTGCCAAAACAAAACAAAAACAAAAACAAACAAACAAAAAAAAAAACCCAAAATTAAACAAAACAAAACAAAAATAACCAAAAACAAAACAAAACAAAAAGACAATTATAACAAAATGTAGACTGGTGTGCTTTTCAAAGGGGCCAAAATAACCAACTGCCACCTTTGTGCTCTGACATATTTAATTAGTGAGTATGTGAACACTAAATCCATTTATTTTGAATTTGTCTACAATAAATGAAATAAAAACACCGCCCTGTACAATCCACTATTGTTAGTGAGTACAACAGCAAAAAAAAAAAAATATTATACAATTTATACATACTAAAATATTTTCCTTTTTTACCACTAGAAATAATGCAGAACAAAACCTAATCAATATAAGGCCTTAATTTGGAAAAATTCAAATTAAAACAGGAAAAAGCCAATTAAGACAGAACAAAGATTCATGGTTGTGAGGCTAGATTAGTAAGTGCAATTTGAATAGTGAAACATGCTAAAATTGTATCCTTGGGTTTTTGTTTATTTACCAAATCTTTAAATTAAACATGACTCAAGAAATGTTGGAAGCAGGGCAATATAATTGGGAATTTTCATTTACCTTTCTGTTATCCAACTTATACAATGCGCAAAGTGCTAAACAACACTACAAAAACACATTTACATCAACACTGAAGACCTGGGAAAATGAAATTCCAACAATTTTATTTTTTAATGAGCTGTATTTTCTAAATTTTTGTTTTATTTTTTTTCCTGTTTTCATACAGTATTGAAAACAAAACGCGGCACATTCACATTTTCCCGAGGAACTGTAAAGATGATCTCTACAGGGATAACGTTGAAAAGCCTGAAGCTCAATCAATTGATGTTGAAAACTCTCAAAGGGAGTAAAGGCTTGATCTGAATGGTCTAGAACACGTACTGCAATTTAATAGAAGAGATGGTCGTCTTAATATTTAATGATTTAAAAGAACTTCCCAGTTCATGCGAAGAGTATAGTCCAAGAATAAATCAATTTTCTGAACGCATTTTATGCTACGTAAGTGTATACTTTGCGATCCTCAGGTGTTCGTGCCAAATATTCTCTCTCAATAAGTCCTTCAATACGTTTTTTAATAACAACTGGACTTGGTAAGAATCGGGCCTTCAGCTGTTGAGTTACCTAAAGAGGGGGAAAAAAAAAAAAAAAGACCAACCCTTAATTCTCAAATAGAAAATTCATCGGGGCAGCTAGGTGGCGCAGTGGATAGAGCACCAGCCCTGAAGTCAGGAGGACCTGAGTTCAAATCTGATCTCAGACACATAACAGCTGTGTGACCCTGGGCAAGTCACTTAACCCCAATTGCCTCAGCAAAAAAAAAAAAAAAAATAGAAAATTCATCATAGAAAAAGCTGTATTATAAATGTGAAAACCTCATCTGTTTTGAATAGGAAAGTCTATGTGTGACCTTGACCTTAAAAATTATAGTTCAAATCATTATTATAATTTCTGTAAATTTTCATTTGAAAACTGAAACAGTTTATAAAATTTGATGATGTCCTGAACACTAAAGCTCACTCTGAGCTTTACTTTGTTGAAGTAGAAAATTGGAGATAATTAGAATATTGGATAATTTTAAACTAGAATGTATGAAGTAAGTAATAAAGGTAATCCTTGCTAGTGATCCTTTTTTCCATCTTGGTCTACAATTCTGTTTTGTCACTTTTCCAAGATGACAGCCAAACAATTAAGTGAGAAAAGAAACGAAACAAAAATAAGAAAATGAAGGATCCAAAGCCTAATTTTTATCAAAATTATGGCATTGGCCTTTAATATCGCAATTGTAATTCAAATTCCTATGTGACTGAACTGCTACTTGACAAAAGTGCAAAGTCAAATGATGATAGTACTGTCCAGATAAAGAAAATTAAGAATCACATCTGGGAGGCTCAAATGGGTTAATATATAAAGTGATATGCAAACCTAAAAGTACTATAAATGCCAACTATTATCACTAGATGAAACTGAATCTCAACACATGTAATGATTTTAAGATGATGTTAAAACATTAATCATTCTGAAGCAGATAACACAAAAGTCAAGCTATCGACCACAAATATCATCATGAAAGCAGTCTTTCATTCTGCTGTAATTTTTCTTTATTACTCATATTTTTACTTCTAAAATAATTACAAATTTTTTTTTCCCAGAAAAGGCATTAAAAATGGTAAGGCCATCATTATCATATTATGCTTTCTAGTGTAAATTTTACCAGAAATGTGTAAATAAGTCCATCTGGAGGGAGAAAAATGGTTCAAAGTTTTTTAAAGACATTGTTTTCTTAAGCTCTTAAATGCTATTATTTGTTATTATCATTACAAATAAATGTGAATTGCTAAGATTTCTTTGAAACACTCTGTACCTGAACTATGAAAAAAAAAGTCTATCCTTTAAAATTGAAGAGATTTAATGTCTTGGCTTCAATGGCTATTTGTAAAGTTTAGTCTTACTTGTTAACAACCCATATTTTGAAATGTTGTATAAAAAAGTAATTCTTTTTATTGGTTCTCCGGCTCATCTGGAATGCTTTAATCTTACCTCTGCTACTAGCACATTGTGCTGCATCTTCTTTCTAGATTTCATTATCCGGACTATAGCAGCCTCTATCTCATGCTTTCTGTCGTCATCTACTTTCTGCCTTGTTTCTTTTCTTTCTGGGTCTGATTCCCCCTGTTTGGCAGCAACTGTAAGAGTAATAAAACAAGTATTATACAAGTTATTTACAATAAAACTAGTTATATACAATAAAATGTTATCTACAAGATATACACAGAATGCACATAGGGATGTTCACTGAGAATGTTCCCAGTGACATTCTTAAGAAATGTCCCAATATTTGAATAATATTTTATCTATAAACAATCACAACTATTCACAAAATTATCACATACAATTTAATTCTTAAGTAATATCCTACTTTAACAATATACTATTCTTTTTTAAGAGATCATATTTTTTATGATATGACAAAATGAAAAGAAATCTAGTTTCAGGTTCCCTCTCCCTTATTTTTCCTTTCTTTTTCTAAGCCAGGCACTCTTTTTAAAAAGGAAAAGAAAAAGAATAAAGTAATTTCAAGGGTAGTTTCTGGACATGTTTAATATTGAAATCTGTCGAGGCAAGAAGAGTCATTGCAGGTTCAATTTTATTTCCATAATATCACTAAATCATGTGTTAGAAGGGAACTTTCCAGAGTCACCTATTCCATCTAAATTGCCTGTAACATGTCATGAGGTCCAATGAATGAATGTAGGACTATTTCTTTTTAAAGCTTACTTACACTTAAATTTTTATGTGGATGAATGAATGAATATTCAGGAAGGAAAAGAACATTTTTTTCCAAGATATTCTTAGTTAAAAATACTACTGAAATGTTAAAGAAACTACACATGAAGTAATTACTTTTATTACTATTTCTTAATTCATTATGTTTTTGTGAATTGTGAACTAGTTTTTTTTTTTTTAAAGCAACAACAAATAACCAAACAACATGGAAAGGAACTTTAAAATACCTGCATGTAACTAGAAACCATTAATCTCTTGCTAGAGATTCATACACATTCTATGATGGGCTTTTAAAAATAGGTATGAACAAATTCTTTTCTAAAGGAATATGAAGAAATAACTTCACTTCAGACATCTGAAAGTTCTTTTTATTACTGCAATTACCATAATAATGCAATTTTAAGTTATGTTTATGCAAATAAAATCTAAGCATCAAATTTCATACATATATACTTGTGTGTGTGTATATATGTATACACACACACACAGTGCACAAATCTGAAAAATGGAGATTTAACAGTCTCCAAAAGAATTTTGATTCATGAAAACTAAGCATTTTTTACCCATCTGAATACCTGAAAATACATTGTGTACTTTTTAATTTACTCTTCTGTATGCTCATTTTTTTTCCTTCAAACTCAAGTGAATATTCCTAAAAATCCATTCTTAATGTAAGATTTCAGCATTACATGATGTTTTTACAGAACAGTTAAACACCAATACTGATACCTGTTTGAATCTTGACTCTGTGCAGTTTGGATGTGAACTGGTCATTCACCGTAAACATGTGACCATTTTCTATTTCCTTTGACTTGGGCTCTTTTGTGAGAACACGTTGTGTTGGTTTGCCACATGCAAGGGACTGCAGGGCCCTAACAAGTTCTCTTTCAGGGATATCAGTCTCTTGTTGAATTTCCTGAAAATTCATCAGATTAATATCATTACATTTTTTTTTTTAAATAAACATCCAAACAAGTTAGGGGCATCAGAAAAGAGATGACCAAGAAGTCAAGGAAATTATATTAAAATAAACTCACAAAAGTGTCATCTCTACATATATCACGCTATAATACAACTTCAGCCAACTGGAGAAAGGACCAATGTGAATCAAAGAACATTTTTAAAATAAATTTTTAATACTTGAAAATAAAGCAATTTTATTGTTTTCAGGAGTTTTCAAATAACTAGGTTAGCAGTATAGATGCAAGGAGGGGTTGTTCAGGAAGAATGAATTGTGACTATCATCACTCATTCCAAGACATTTTCAAAGTACTTAAATTAACAAAACTTTTGCAGGCATATTCAAACTATTTCCTCTAGATATATAACTAATGCATTTCCTTAGTAAATACTTTAAAAAAAAAATTGAAAATGGTATAACCATTGCCTAGCTAAAATTACAAATTTTAAATTAGTAAATTCAAATTAATACAATTTATGGTACATATTTAGAACATGAAAATATTTTAACATGGTTGGTAATTAACACTATGCAAAAGTTAAAATCACAGAAAAACAGTATAAGTTATATAATGCTAAAAAATGCCATTAGAATAAATGTATAATCTATTTTTTCTCATACACGTTCTAATTTGTCTAATTTCACTCTACAGAAGCAATGTGAATGGGAGAAAATCTTTTTACTCTTTTACTCCAAACCCTAGTATGCTTTTTAGCCACTAAACATTACTTTCATGATCCCTGGGGTCTGGAGCAAATATCTAACAAAATGAGGTTGGTACCTTTGGTCTTGCTTCACTGTATTGGGAAACCTGTTCTTTCTCAAGGGTCCAGTTTATCATTATCAGACACAAATCATTCCTAAAGAAAAGGCAAGGGAGCAGCTCAGAAGAGTGGGCTAAACTCCTGCCACCACCTCAGCAGCACTGCACAATATGGACACATAAACAGTAATGGTCAGCTCACTGTTTATGTGACTGATGAGTTAAATCACTTTCCAAAGATCAAAAATGTTTTAGTATAACTTTTTATATAAATTCTTGATTTCTTTTATAATTGTGAAGTGATGAATCCTAAGTGGCATGGACATCATCAATGACTACACACATTTTTCCTCTTAGCAATTTCTTTAACTTTTATTTCTTCATTTCCATTGCTGAAGCTTATAAATTTTTGGCAATTGAAAAAAGAATGTCGAGAAACAGAATTTTTCTACTTAGGGGGATGGTAAACATGAATTTTCTTATTTGTCATTTAGGTTAGAGGCTGAAGCGCTTAATTTTTGATGATTTAAGTTGTCTAATCAAATTTAAACAAGTAAAAATTTTGATTACATTGTGGCATAACACTTAAAAAATAAAACTTTAATGCAAGAATATGATTCTACTATTGATCCCAGCACAATTAACTTGGTCTATCAAAGTTCTATATCTGATTAATAAATCCTGCATAATTAAGAATATTCTGAAAATATATTTATAAATTAAGTTAGTGACTACTGAGAGAACTCACTTATGTTTCATGACAAGACAAATGGCCTCAAAGTTATGATTTTTAGAAGGAAATTATCAATTCAAAATTGCAACCAATACATTTATGGAGCAAAAGACATATGAAGTGTTTGGCTTACATTGGATCGCTTCCTTGAGAAAAATACCTTAACTCAAAGTCAACTGATTTTCTTGCTAAGTTCAAATCAAGATCAAAAAATAGTCTTTTAAATAAGATCATAGTGATTCAGGAAATATTTTGATAGAAAACCTAAACTAACCCAGAATGGATAATAGTAACTGAAACTAAACAATCTAAAGGAAGAAAATCAAACTATGCTTTACACCTATCAAATGCCCATAAATTTTGGAAAATATTGCATAGAAAATGAATACAATATGGTTGCCCCTGCATTTCATAAGAGTTAATTAATTGACAGGTTTAAAAATTTTATAATACATAAAGACTTATTAGTGATGGTTTTTCAAAAGGAATAAAAGATAGTTTAAATAGAAAAATCTAAACTATTTAGATACTATGAAGAAAAAACTATTTCCTCAAAGATTTTCTAAAATTTGCTCCCCCAAATATGACATGAGGTAAACAGAAAATAAGTAAGTATATATAAAACTCTGTGTGTGTGTGTGTGTGTGTGTGTGTGTGTGTTTTAGGAAAGAAAAAAAGAGGAAAAAGACCACTTTCTGGCAAAAAAAAAAAGTTTAATAGAGAGGATTAGCAACATTTCTATTTAGGTAACCAATTCCAAATTCTAAGAATTAATTCTAGTTTGAAAAGAAATTGAATAGAAAGAACAGGGTGCATTTTAAAATTACAATGATTCCCATGAAGCAGCCAAAGTCTATGTTGTGGCCAGAGAAGGCGGCCAATCACTAGGGATATGATGTCTAATAACTTAAAGGAGTCTCTAATCAGAAGAATAGCACCATAAAAGACATATTTCACTGGATCTTCATTCTCATAGGGTATTCTAGAGAGGAACTCTGAGTTGGAAAAAAGCATTGCAATAAAAGTCAACTCTACAAATACACAATATTAGGATAATGTTTCATACACTCTCAAGCAGTTTTATGCAAATCTCCATAAAGCAAGAATGAGATAGATAACATTACATTAAGACAAAGAAATTGTCATCTTCAAGTTAAAATGATACCAGTTAAAACTCAGTTATAAATCATACCTCAAATGTATATTTTTCTCTATTATTAAAGAGCATTAATATTGTCATCTGGAAAGTAGAGACTTGTAATATGTGCTTCCGTGTATTAGAGCCAGTAACTTGGGCACCTCCAACACCAACTTCTGATCCATCTTCCTATTTTTAAAAATAAAAATATATTAAAATCAATTTAATTTTAAAATTCTTGTTTTCTATTTAAACTGTAATTACTTCTGGAGTACACTATCTTTTATTCTCATAAAAATTTTATAGCTGGGGCAGCTAGGTGGCGCAATGGATAGAGCACCAGCCCTGAAGTCAGGAAGACCTGAGTTCAAATCTGGTTTCAGACACTTAACATTTCCTAGCTGTGTGACCCTGGGCAAGTCACTTAACCCCAATTGCCTCAGCAAAAAAGCAAAAAAAAAAAAAAAAAATTATAGCTACTGTCACTTTACCTGAGATATAATACAGATGACCAGGATTTAGAAACAAGGAGTTTTACTATTAAGAAATATATACTTGGGGGCAGTTAGGTGGTACAGTGGATAGAGCACAAGCCCTGAAGTCAGGAGGATCAAGTTCAAATCTGGTCTCAGACACTTAAAATTCCCTAACTGTGTGACCCTGGGCAAGTCACTTAACCTCAACTGCTTCAGCAAAAAAAGCAAAAAGAAAAAGAAATAATACACTGGGTATGTAAATGACACACAAATTACTTTAAAACAATTAAATGGGGGGAAAAAAACCCTTAGGTAATGAAAAGGTCTGTGGCTTAAAAACTTACTAAGGATTAATAATATAAGACTTTGAAGAATTAACAGTATAAAATTTTCATATATATTTCAGAAATACATTGATTTTTTTTTCAAAATCATCCCAAAAATAATCTTAGAAAAAGACTAATCAATTTATCCTTATGTTACATGGAAGGAAAAAAAATCAATAAAAACCTAATAAATAAGAAATGTTTGAACATTATAACTTAAATATTTCAACAACTTTTGATAATAAAGTTTATGGGTCAGTTAATCTTCAAAATTTGTTCAGAAATAGTAATCAAGACAAACCTAACATAATCTGATAAGCACTTTTGCAAAATTAATTATACAAATATTAGGCTATGTAAGAATAGGAATTTACTGTTGGGAGCAAGGTAGCAGTATGTACTAAGTCTCAAAAATGATCATACCTTTCAACAATCAAGAGTATAATGCAAAGATTCAATCCCTGCAAAAAAAAAAATTACAAGGGAAAAACATCTATCTCTGTGAACATGCAGGCTGATATTCCATTTTCTAATGGGAAAAACTGGTAACAATTTCTATGTCCCAAACCTGCAAACTGACTGAATGCACTATAGTTGTTACTGTAATGGAGTATGATGGTTTCATAAAAACAACAGATAAGTACACAGTGAAATGTGGAAAGAATTATAAGGTGATGCAGAAAGAAAAGGCATCACAACTAGAACTAGATGTTTATTAAAAACAATAGAGGATAATGATTAAGCATTTGTTAAATACTTAAGATTTATATAAGGTTTTATTTTGTATATTTATTTTTGGTTGTTAAATAATTAAAAAAGATTTTTTTTAGAGCCTACCAGTAAGCCAATTCCAACTTTCAAATATTATTGAAAGGAGTCAATTTGGGGCAGCTAGGTGGCGCAGTGGAGAGAGCACCAGCTCTGAAGTCAGGAAGACCTGAGTTCAAATCTGGTCTCAGACACTTAATATTCCCTAGCTGTGTGACCCTAGGCAAGTCACTTAACCTCAATTGCCTCAGCAAAAAGAAAAAGAAAGGAGTCAATTTATCTGAAGAATCTTTGTAACCCCTGGTTATTTTATCCCTGATTGGTAAGCATACTTCAATTTATCTCAGGGATAATTGCTTATTTCAACAAATCTTCAAAATTTATGTAAGTGATGGATTTTAAAAAGTCACTTCTTTAAAGATAAATAAACATAGTTTCATTCCAATCTATGCACTATTGTAATAATTCTAAACTTGCTTTATGGAGATAGGGGCTGGATTCATGATTTTGCTGGCGTAGGAAACTCTTAAGTGAGAGAAGTCTCCCATACAAACTGGTACTTTCTTTTATCACTTTAGAACTACTGAGTACACTGAGGTTAAGCTACTTGCTCAGGATCATTAATTCAGTGTACATCAGAAACAGAACTTCTTTCTGACTCAGACTGGCTCTCTGTTCATTATACCAAACTGCCTCTTTTATATTATACATAGTTGACAAAAACATCAAGACAGAAAAATTTTATCCATTAGTAACTAGAACTATTATTTTAAGAGTCAGCTTATTGTTTTAGTATTTTTATTTTCATAAATTTTCATAAATTAAAGCAAGCAAAAGATTGAGGAAGCAAACAAAATATAATCTCATAATTCTGAATTAAATATCTTAGTGATTGTTAGCACTTAGACCTTAGGACAAAACTGATACCAAATAACCTGTTTGTAAAGTGAAAAAGTTAATTTAGGAAAGAGAACAATCAAATTACCTACCAGCCCTCTTAAGAATTTGCATGATATATTTGTAGCTTATATGATCAAATAAAAGCTAACTACAATAATTTACTTCAAAGACAGTATTTTTAAATTTTAGATTACTTAGTATAGGTACATATAAAAATTCAAACATTTACCTTTTTAACTGGTCCATAAAAAGTAGCATTGAGATCTGCAGAACCCATATGGTGCTGGAGTGTCAGTTGGCGACCACTATGTTTGGCTAAATAAAACCTATAGCATCCCAAAAAAATAACTTAATTCACATACAAAATAATTTAACAATTCACATACTTTTCAAATTAATCTCTGTATCTCGTAGCTGAGAAAATTAGTGTCCAAAGAGATTGTTAATTGACTTTTGCTAAGTCTACACTAGTGCATATGGAAAAATGGAATGTTTAACTGACCTTTGAAGAGACACTAGCAGAGACACTGTCACTTAGGTAATATTCCAGCACAGCAACTAAAAACTCTTAAAATAGCTACTGTGTTATAATTTAATAGTAGTTGAAATACTATTGAGTCCATGACTCTGCCTCCATGTATTCCTGCAGAAGACTTTTCAAAAAAGCATCAAATAGAGGACACTAATAAAGTTATTACTCTCAAAAACAAACCAGCATAAAATAAATGTGCCAGTTTTCTGAACACCATTGTTTTAAGTTCCATCAAGAATTTTGTAGTTAGTATACTTTCCAAGATCTTTTATTGACAGTAACTAAAACAGCTCCCTACCCACTGCCGATATGCTACATCAAACTACTTTTACATTGTTACTGGTCTTACTCACTGGAGTTTGAACATTTTAGATGAAATTTAATGATTTTTACTATATATGCAAAAGAAAAAAAATACATTTAATCTGCTTTCTTTCTTAAGTCTCTAACTTATTTCATGTGAAGCAGTATTGGTACAGAAATATAAAGCCTAATTTAGTATTTACCTTCTAAATATTTCAAAAGCATGTCTTGGTGCTGGCGGGATGTTGCACTTTGGTGTGGCTGACTGAGTGGGCCAGTATCCTGTTGTGAGGACTCGAACTGTGAGGTCAACACCACCTAATGATACCTATGCACAACAGGGAAAAATATCTCAAATTTTAATTAGAATTCATTATATCTTTCAATTAAATACAGTGAATTACTGATGTGAAGCTGGCCTTAAACTGGTAACAAGCACATGGCAAAGCAGGATTCTAACCTCTAAGATTACTTATTTAACATTCAATCTTCATATACAAGTACAATTTCCTCTGCCTAAAACAGCACATAGCAGAAAAATGTGAACTGTTAAATTTTGTGACCTTCTCCTACTTCTACTAGACTTGACCTTTTCAAAAATCTACCAGTATTTACTACGTATAAAGAGATAATAATGTTGGTAAGAGCAGAAGATCTGTGAGAAAAATATTGAGCAGTCACGTAATCCTATAAAAGAAACTATTTATGGAGAACTAAGTTTCAGTTTAAGAATGAGGGCCAATGGTGAGATGGTTAAAGAAAAACAAGTTGTGGCCTTTAAACATATTTTTAAGGTTATGAAGTTTTACTTTAAGGTGTAAAGAAAACTGTCAAGGTATCACAATGATCTCTTTCTTTGAAGATATTTCTAGTATTATTTCTTCTTTACTGAAGTTTTAGAAACATTATGGGTACCCCCAACCCTGAATTACAAATGTACAAATAAAACAAAAATCCTTTTAATCTCAATTAAACATTTCAATCCACTTAAATGAGTTTTCCATTTCTTCATACCTTGGTAGAAGCCTCATAATAAAATTTGAAGAAAAGTATTTTAGCTATATGATGTGTTTATTTAACTGTCATAATCTATGACTCTTCAAATACTTATTTTCACAGCATTGTGTTGAGGATGCAATAACAAAAACATAACAATTCCTGAACTCAAAGGAGTATGCATTCTTCTGGAGGAATACAGTATAAAAGTAGATATCTTAGAAGAATAAGTCAGGGCAAACAACCAAGAGGTCTGGAGAATGTTTCATGGAGGAGGTGGCAATTCTACTGAGACTTGAAGGAACACAAGGATTCGGGGAGATGAAGATGAGCAGAAAGTGTATTGTGGGCCTCAGATAATGGACTATGCATATACTTAGGTGAGAGATATGAGTGTCGAGTTTGATTATAACCAAGTTCATGAAGCAGAGTTATATTTGTAAGACTTCAAAAGATAGCGGGAACCAGATTACACAAGGCTAAAATGCCAGGCTACCAGCTAGTGAAGGTTTTGATTAAGGGAATGACGTGATCAGATTTTTGTGTGACGGATTAAATACATTTGGGGGTATATGGAAGCAGGGAAACCAGAATCTAATGCAGTAGTCAGTAAGTAGGTGTGTGAACAGAGAGAATGTAATGGATTCATAAAATACTGTGGGGGTTTTAATGGACAAGTCTTTTGCAGCTTACTAGATATATTAGATGTGAGAAGCCAAGAAATTAATAATTTATGGACCATCCACTTGGATTACTGGGAAAATTGTGGTCCCCTGAAAGAAATAGAAGTATGGAGGAGCAAGAGGAAAATATTCAAGTTCTGCTGTTAAATTACTAAGTTTGAGTGAATACTAAACTATTTTGAGACATTTAGCAGCAGCTGATAATGTGGGACTGGAGTTTAGGAAAGAAAGGGACAGGAAAGTTGTTGCAAGTTTAAGAATGGGTATTAATAATGGGTAATAATAATAGTTAAAGGGACTCATTCATTCAAACTTGTTCTCAAAATAAATGTTATCTTGTTTCTGCTTGCTTCATTCTTCATTATTTGATGAGTCATATTGTCTTTATATATGAGACCTTTATTTGAGATGTCTACAAAAGTTGCCCCAAATTGTTTTTCTTCTGATCTTGCCCACGTTTTATTTGCACAAAACCTTTTAAATTTAATATAATTGAAATTATCCTATTTTCACACCTTTGCTTTTGTTTATTCATAAATTGTTTACCGATCCCTAAGTCCCCTAAGTCTAAATCATATGTTTCATGTTCTTCAACTTTTCTTGTAATGTCTTTCTCTATATCTCTATAGGTCATATATCCATTTTGACCTTATCCTGGATGGTTGATGCCCAGTATCTACCACATTATTTTCCAGTTTTTTCTAACAATTTTTAACAAATAATGAATTCTTATCCCCAAATCTTAAGCTTTTAAATTTGCCAAACAGAAGGGATATGAGTGTATTTTCCTGTCTGATCTACCTTTCTTAGTATTGGATAGTTTTGATAATTACTACCTTAAAACATAATTTAAGATCTATTGCTAATAAACCTTTCTTCCTTTACATTTTTTTCATTAGTTCCTTTGAAACTTTTGCTTTTTTGTACTTCCAAATGAACTATCATTTTTTTTCTAATTCAGTTAAATAATTATTTTGGTAATTTAATTGATATAGTTTGAAGAGATAAATTGGTTTAGGTAAAATTGTCATTATATGAAGATGTCTACCCATAAACAATTCTCCAATTATCTTAATCTGGTTTTATTTGTATAAAAAGGCTTCTTTTAAAAATAATTTTGTTTATATAGTTTTAGGGTTTCTTTTGGTAATAAGTGTACTCTTAGGTATTTTAAAAAATTGACACAAATAAAATAAAAAGATTTTCAATAAAGGAGACTCTAACAGTTCTTACCAAGTGACATATTCATTTTTATTTTTTAAACTAAAAATTTTTTATTTTGTTAAATGTTTACCAACTTAATTAAATTTTTTTTCAATTATTAAAAAAATGTGAGTTCCAAAATCTTTCCTTCACATTCTCCACAATATGAAAAGGCAAGAAAAATATATAGGCATGCAAAATAAATTTCCATATCAACCATGCTGCACACACAGTGGAAATAAGTACTGCTCGAACTTTACTCAAGTTCAGTTCTCGAGGGAGGTCATTTTTTTTTTTTTTGTCATGGGTCCTTTGGATTCTTTTTGATCACTGTCATGAGCAGTCTCTTTCACAGCAGATCACTGTTTGAATACTGCTGTCACTGTGTATAACTTTTCTAACTTCTGCTCACCTCTTTTATAACAAGTCATATAAGACTTCCCAGATTTTTCTAAAACCATGCTGCTTTGTCATTACCTATAGGACAGCTATATTCCATCACAATTATATATCACAACTTGTTCAATCACTCCCTAGTTGATGAGGCTCACTTCTTTTTGAAAGCTTCTAATTATTAGTAAATTTTTTTCCTTAGAGTAAACCTAAATTAGTCTTTTTGTACCTTCTAACTTTTTCAATATTAGACTTGAAAGTCTAATATTCTAAAATACATGGTAAATTGAGACAATCATATAAGAACAAAGGCCTTTCTCCAATAGAGAAATGAACAAAAGATATATGAATGCTATTTCCCAAAGGAAGAAATACAAGCTGTCAAAAAGCACATAAAGGGGCACTAGATGGATAGAGCACTAGCCCTGAAGTCAGGAAGGCCTGAGTTCAAATTTTGCCTCAGACACTTAACACTTCCCTTCCTAGCTGTATGACCCTTGGCAAATCACTTAACCCCAACTGCCTCAGGAAAAAAAAAAAACAAAAACACATACAAAATGTTCAAAATTATAAATTTTTTAAAATGCAATTTAACATACTATAGGAAAGTGATAAAGAAAAATAATAAATCTGAAGAGCTACCAAAAAAAAAAATCTGAAGAATTTTTAGCATCAATATCCATTCATTCTTCCACCTTCCTTTTCTATCTCAGAGCTCTCAAGTTCCCTTGTTCCCTTTCTCACTGAAAGCTAATTTATCTTTTTTATCATTCTCCTAGGACTTTATTCCAGATACTTATCTAAGTCTAAAAATCTGTCCAGTATTATTCAGTCTTTTTGTTTTTAGAGCATCTTTTATTCTATCCAGTTTATGTTCCAACTCTCTCCTCCATTATCACAATCAAACTTATTAAAAAAAAAAAAAAAAAAAAGGATCCATTCCCATTCTCTCCAAAGCCCTATAATTTGGCTTTCAAATTGCCTATAGAAGGTCATCAATGGCTTCCTAATTACCAAACCAAACTTCCCCCACTTTTGTCTTTATTTTCTTTGGCTAATCTCTCTATCTACAGCATATATATGAACAACATCTCAATGTTGATGAGATGAAGGGTATGAAGGGAACCATAGGGAAGACTGTATGTGAGTGAATGTATATAGCCAAATAAATTATAATTTATGCCCTCCCCACACTCAAGATGGATGGGAGACTGACCAATCTCTCTCTCTCTCTCACACTCTCTGTCTCTGTCTCTCTCTCTCTCTTACACACACACACACACACACACACACACACACACACACACACACACACGAAAAAGCAAGCAGGATGATTTAATTAAAACAAAGAAAACTTATATTGTTTGCTGCAAAGTGAGAGAAATATTCTAGGATTAAGGCTTTTTCTCTTTATTTCCTCATTCACAGATCAGCCCCTATAGGGTCAATTAGCCAGTCCCTGAAAGACAAGGCTGATAGATGAGATTTTTCAAATCTCTGAGATTATCCTAAATCATGGGGACTCCACCCAATCTAGGAGACCCCAAGTTCAGAGTTTAAACAGAATCTAATCTAGGTGAATTTCAGTCTCAAAACAATGAAGTCATTCCCTTCTACTCCTCCACTGGAATTTAGGGTTACGCAGTTCCTGAAGGAGAAAACCAACCAGAGTGGAGAGTAGACATGGATTCTTTTGCTTGACTACTGGCGGTGGGTGAGAATCTTGATTAAACTACACTCTAAAATAGGAGCTGGAAACTTTTAATCCAACTACCTTTTTAAAATGTCTACTAATCAGGGTTCACGTCTCTTATCAGGGGCATTCCCTTTCAAAAAAACAAAAACAAAAAAACCATTAAGGCATTCAAGTTTATTCATTAGGTATCTTTGATTCTCAAGAAACTATAACTATCAATTTATCATTAACTAGCCTAATTAATAGGCTGATTACCCAGATACTCTGTCTCTCTAGCTGTGAAATGAACAGAACACTGTACACAGTAACACCGAGTTAATCTAGATAATTCTGAAGGACTTTTGATAAAAAAAATGCTATCTACCTCCAGAGAGAGAAAGGGAGACTTTGAATGCAGATTAAAGCATAATTTTTTAAAACTTTATTTTCCTTGCCTTCCCCCTTTTTGGCTAAAAAGGAAATATATTTTGCAGGACTCCACATGTGTAATCAATATCATTTTTCTTGCTTTCTCAATGGATGGGAGAGGAGCAGATGGAGGGACAGAATTCACAACTCAAAATTTAGAAGAACACAATAAGTAAATAATAAACTGGGAGAAGAGAAAGGTGGCAAACAGAATATCGGTATGCCTCAAAATAGTTATTAAATGCATTAGTATAAGTTCCAAAAGGAGAAAGAAAAACTTTTTACCAAATTTAACCAAATTGTCTAATCTTGACCCCAAATCTCTTCTACTCCGTATCTCTTCACCAAAAATACTATTATACTAATATTTACAGAAAAAGGACTAGAAGTTATTACAACAAATGAAAACATTTTAAATTCAACAAAAAAAATGAACAAATACATGAATGAATTAACATAAAAAAAACACTAGCATCTGAGAATGTTTCTAATTTAATAAGGTATCTGTAATATGAAGCAACCTGCTCTGATTAGAACCATCTCAACAAACAGGAGTTGGGGAGAGAGGAGACATACTAAATCAATCTTCCTCCATATTTACTTATGATTGATATAGTCAAATACTACATACTACCCCAGGGTATTACTTAAGACTGATTTCTTCAACAAGAAAATAATTTTTTTCCCCTTTTATTTCTCTCTCTCTCTCTTTTTTTGGGGTGGGAGGGGGGGAATGGGGGAATGGGGGATGTCTTGGTCCAATATAGTATGAGTCCCTAAGTTGAAAAGTCAATATGCGGGGGCAGCTAGGTGGCGCAGTGGTTAGAGCACCAGCCCTGAAGTCAGGAGGACCTGAGTTCAAATCTGATCTCAGACACTTCCTAGCTGTGTGACCCCTGGGCAAGTCACTTAACCCCAACTGCCTCAGCCAAAAAAACAAAAAAAAAAAAAAAGAAAAAGAAAAGAAAAGTCAATATGCTATTATGTAGTTCTAGCAGAGCTGACTAGTTCTAATATGGACCTTAAATGAAGAGGTTGGTATGCTTTTGCCACATCTTGGCATAGACACCTATTCTCTTCATTCCTATTTTTGCAAATTCTTAATCTCGAAAATCTATACATTCTTTTGTTCATCCAAATGAAACATGTTATTAGTATTGCTGGTTTCAGCATTAACAAATTATTAGTAATTAAGTTGTGTTACCTGGAGTTGTCAGCCTTAAATCCAAATGGACTATATAACACATTATATTTATAAATGGAAGTTTATAACTCATATATGGACAATCTCAGTCATATTCATTTATAGGTACAAACACCAAAGAAGAATGTTAGGTATGATGTGACTTATCAGATAGATAAGCAAAGTATTATTTTTCAAAGTTTTTGCCACATACTTGTAAGACTTTCTATATAAAGTGCTTACAACATAGTAAGTACTTAAGTGGTTTTGTATTCCATAAGTAATTACTACTAATAAATTGCTAAAACATTACTATAGTAATGTCATTTCTACTATGAGGAATTTGTAGTACAAGCTAGATTCCTCTGGATGATGTCCAACATTATACAGTACTTTTAGTCTTTTCAAACCAGTTAAAATCAATATTCCCAATTTTTAAAAACTCAATTTAAATATAAGCAAATTAATTTTGTGTTTATTCTGATTTTACATAAAAAAACTGAAGGACAAAAGGTGATTTTCTGAGATGATACAGTTTGAAAGAATGATGCTGAAGAGTAAGTAACAAAAAGTCAGGTCTCATTCTTTTTTCTAGTAATAGTTTTTCTAGAACACATCTCTTGATTTTAGCAACAATCTTATACTATATTGTTCAGAATAAAAATGTTTTTAAATGATAAAGAAACTGAGCTATACACAAGAGCTTTTTATCTTGAAAGAATAATCAAAGGTTTTGAAAAGTTTTGTGAACTATGAAGGAAAAGTTCTCTGAAAAAAAAAAAAATTTAATACCCAATACATAAGAAGCAAATAAATGCTTACAGCTCTCAATGAAATAGAATAAAGTTAATTCACTTTCAAAAGAGAAGACTTTGGTCATGATGCTTACCAAATAAAATGTTTACTGTGAAAAAGTTTATATTAAAAATATAGATAGATTAAAAATAGATAAATATGAATACAAGAAAAATAAAGAGTCTTACTCCTGTGGCTTGTAGATGCTGTCTGAATTCATCCATAGTTGTATTTGAGATGCTCATATCCCTGAACATTCCTTCCAGTTTTGATGTGAACTGACATCCACATTCAGTCTTTGGAAATAAAGGAAACATAAGCAAAAACTATGTATTTTATGCATTAAATTAACTTTCAGTATTTTAAAAAAAAATTAAATACAAAATATCTTTTAATAGTGAGGTTAATCTTATTAAACTATTTTGAGGAAAACAGTGGCAAGACCAAGATAAAGCTTTTGAAATGTGAATTACCTTCACTAAATTCAGTTAGCTGGGGAGAATAAAAGAGTGGAATGAAAAGTATCCAGGCAGCATTAATTGAATTACAAAAGACAATGGGATTCTTAGGATTTTATTGATTCTAGAGAAGGGCATCTTATAGAACAAGCTACATTAACTGCAAGGAGAAAAAAATTTACAAATTAAAAGCTCACTTAAAATGTTTTCAATCACATGAATCTCACCATGTTAACAATCACATTACCTGTGTTAAATATCTGTATTAAATATTAATAGGTGTGACATTTTATCTTACCTTTAATTTAGATATCATATTTTTTTCTGAGTCATCAGAAACACTTTTATTTGTAAGAAGTCTTCGGGCCAAATGTTGTTTATAGTAACGTTCAAATACATCTTTTTCTTGCATAAACCTAAATAGGACCATTGCCTTATCCAATATTGTTTCTACTTCTTGTTCTGTGAGCTGTAAAATTAATTGAAACAATTCAGAAATTTGATTTCTATGAAAAGGACTACCACAAACTTAAGTGTATAACAAAAAAAAAAAAAGCATTCTCTTGCTTTTTGTATGCCAGGCAATTAACTGGAGCTGCACTTACCAGGTTTCCTTCTTTGCTTTTCATAAGCCCTTTTGCACTAATACCCATTTTCCTTACTTCTCTTTCCTTCCTAACCAACCCTAGCCAGACTACCTGAGAGCCACACATTTCTTTTTTTCTAAATACTGCTGGAGTTTTTTCTTGACTTAATCTATTTCTACAAAATGTGGGAAAAGCAAATGAATTTTCTGAAATATGTCGAAGATCATCTCGAGCACATTGGTTTAATCTCCCAGTGCTTTTGGCAATCCTCTAAGATTATACTGCAAAGTGCCAAGCAATTTTGGTGTCTTCATCTCTGAGTTTCTGATGACAATGAGAATACTGGTCCAGTTTCTATCAAAAACTTTTCATTCCTGCTCAAACTTCCCCAGGTTTCTGCTCCTTTAATCCTCTGGGCGGAGAACTTGGTCTCACATTTCATTGAAGAAAAAAAAAGAGACCATTTGCTAAAAACCTCATTATTTCCTCAGCTCATGTCACTCGAGGTTTCAAGCCACTATTTCTTCCTTTAGGTCTATTTCACATGAAGACAAGGCCCATTTTCTTGCCAAGGTGGAATTCTCTACATGTACAAATCATTCCACTGCATGCCGTCTTCTGCAGTGGATGGCCCTCATTATCACCTATCTTTTAGCAGTTTTCTCTCTTGGCTGCTCTTTTACTGCCTACAAATAAACTCCTATCATTAAAACAACCTCATATTTGCGCCATCCCAATCCTACAAGCTGCCATACTAGAGTTATTCTCCCCAAACTCCTATAGGAGGCACACAATTGATGCTTTCCCGACCTTTCCTCTTGAGGTCTTCTTAGTTCTCTGTGGTGTGGCTTCCAACCTGATCATTTAATTGAAACTACTCTCTCCAAGTTACCAATGATCTCTTAATTGTCTAGTCTAATGGTCTTTTCTCAGTCCCATATCCCCATATTTCTTACACTCTGCAATTTAGGACACAGTTTAGCTTTCTTTTTTTCAACATTATCTTTTCTGCATTCTTCTCTCCTGCTTCTCTTTTTAACTAAATGACATCCACTTCTTTTTCTTCATTCACTTCATCCCTGCTAAGAGTGGATGTCTTCCAAGGGTCTGTTCTGGGTCCTCTTCTCTCCTCCTCCTGTACTATTTCACTTAGTGATCCCATCAATGACCATGGATTCAACTATCATCTCTATGCAAAGAATTCATATCTAATGGTCCCTTCTTCAACTCTCTCCCTACCTTCAGTTTTGCAATTTCAGCTGCTATTTAAACATCTTGAACTTGATATCCCATATGCATCTTAAACCCAACATGTCTGGATATGAACCAATTATGTTCACACACATTCCAACACTTCCCCTCTAACAAACCTCCTTATTGTTACTGAGCCTTAGTATCCCAAGTGACTCACACTGAGTTAGTAAGCCGGACACTAGGCTCAAACCACATGTCATCCTCAGGTCCAGATACCAAGCTCTTCACCCCCATCCAGTCCAGTGGATAGGTGTTGTCCTTTCTACCTTTGTAACACCTTGAGTATACACCTCCTTCTCTCCTCTACTGCTTCTACCACCCTGCTGGGGACTCTCATCACTTCATAGCTGGATTACTGCTGTAGCCTGCTGCCTGGTGTCCTTGCTTCCAATGACAATCTACTTTCTCATCAGCTATCAAGCCAATCTTCCTACAACACAACCTTGACTGTCAGCCTTTTATTTGTTAAATGCAAAAGGCTTCCCACTATCCCCAGATCAAATATAAAATTTTTAGTTTGCCTTTCAAAGCCCTTTCTAACCTCCTCTCCACCCCACTTCGAGTATTCCTAACAATTTCATGCCTTCCACTAATCTGCAGTCCAGTGACACTGATCCTCCGTGTTATTAGCACAAGACACTCTGCCTCCCAATTCTGAATATTTTCAAAGGCTGGCCACTCTACCCCTCTTGCTTCCTCAAATCTCTAATAAAGTCTTTTTGAAACCAGTTTTTCTTAATGTTAGTGTCTTCTCTATAAGATTACACCCAATTTAACATATATCTGTCTTGTTTGTACATTGTTGTTTGTCTAGTGTCTCTCTCATCAGGTTGCAAATTCGTTGAGAAGAGGAATTGTTTTGTTTGTTTTTTAGCCTTTCTTTGTATCCCTAGAGTTTAGCACAGTGCCTGGCATATAAGAGATGCTTAATAAATACTAGATGACTATCCCTTGTCTCAACATATGATGCTGTCACACAATATATAACTCTGTATCAAACATGTGTCAAGTATATCACCTATTTAGCAGAACTTAGAATGTGTAACTTCTAACCCCTTGATTGGTTCCAAAAGTATGAAGTGTATGTTATTGATAAATATGTTCAAAAGCAGCTGTAACAGTAGCTAGAGGCTCATTCATTGAGAAAAATCCACCACAGCTTTGTTGTTTTTTATAGTTTGGTCTTGATACCTATTCTGCAGACTGAAATATAAAACGTACATGTTTCACAATGCATCAATATTATAATAATCCATAAAAGATTTCATATAATACATGAATCATAAACGTAATTGTCTTTTTGCTGTCTTACTTTTCCATTGATTTTACTTTTATATAGCCTCAAATATATTCATACTTACTCCTTTGACTCCCTTTTTAAGCTTATCATCAATAAATAATGAGAGGTATTCTGGGGATCTGGAGTTGAGGTTGAGAAAATACTCAAAGTCACCCGCAATTGTCTGTTTAAAGAGCCGGTCATTATTGAATGATTCTTGGAGAAAGCGATCAAACCTACTCTTCAGATCCAGTAAACCCTTACAAGAAAGGAAAAAAAAAAAAAAAAAGGGAAGAGGAACATTTTGATAAATTCAATTTTTTTTATTGAATTGGCATATTGAAATTGTTATAATACACGATTATTTTAAGGTGGGAAGAAATTAGGTGATTCTACTTATAATAATGAATTAGATATGTGCATGATAATAGAAGTTAGTTGAAGACAGGATAAAGGCAAATGTTAACCAGAGTTAAGAACAGGAGGAAGAATTGTTAAATGCCTTAGAAAATTCTATAACTGGTTATTAAAAAATATGGCTGGTGAGCATCTGAAAAATTAAGTGATGATCCGAAAAAGTTAGGCTGGTTTCATTAAATCTTATTGATTATCAACTAGGGAAATGCAAATTAAAATAAGTTTGATGTACCACCTTACACCTTTCTGATTGGCTAATATAACAGAAAAAGAATATGATATGTGCTGGAGGAGATGAAGGAAAACTAATGTACTGTTGGTGGAACTGTGAAATGATCAAACCATTCTGTATCACAGTTTGGAACTATATCCAAAGAGCTAAGAACTGTACATATGCTTTGACCTAACAATAAAACTCGAGATTTTTTTTTTTTAAAAAAGGACTTATACATAAAAAAATATTTATAACAGTTGTATTTTTATGGTGGCAAAGAACTGGAAATTGAGGGAATGCCCATCAATTGTAGAAGGCCTGAACAAATTATAGTATGTAATTGTGATGGAACACTATTGTGGGATAAGAAATGACAAGAAGGATACTCTCAGAAAAACCTGGAGACTTATGTGAACTTGTGGAAAGTGATGTAAGCTACACCAGAAGAACACTGTATACAGTACACAATAACAGCAATATTGTATAATGATCAATTCTCAACATATATGATGTCAAATGATTGTGAAAGAGTCATGATGAAAAATGCTATCCTACCTCCAGAGAAAGGACTAATAGAATCTGAATGCAAATTGAAGCATACTTTTTTTTTTTTTTAAACTTTCTTTTTCATTCTTGATTTTTTTGGACTGAGGTTTTTCTTTCACCAAATGGCTAATAGGGAAATGTTGTACATATGTGTACATATATGTACAATCTATATCAAACTGCTTGTCCTCTCAAGTGGGAGTGGGGGGAAAGAAAATGGAGAGAATAAAGAAGGGAGAGAACTTGAAACGTAATTTCTATTTATATTTAACCGAAGAAAAAACTGAATATAAAAAAAGGAAAGGTTCTATCAAACCATTTCTTTTATTGGCAAGATTATTAATTAGTATGTAGTTTTTAGCAAAGCATTTGCAGAATATCTTGCACTTCTCTTGGGGAGAATAAACTATATATTGTGTGACAAAACAATTTGATGGATTCTGAACTGGCTAGATGGAAAGGATAGAAAAGGATAGTTGTTAATGGTTCAATGTCAGGGGATCAAGAGGTCTCCAGAGGAGAACTGTGGCGAAACTGTCTCACTGCTGTTTAATATTTTTATCAACGGTCTGGGTAAAGGATCATACCCATTTAATTTGAAAGTAACAACAACAACAAAAAAGATGGAATGAAAAGTTAACACAGAGAACATATTACCAAAAAATCTTCGACCAAAAAATCTGGTTTTTCTTTACCAGTAAACTGGGCTGACTCCAATGCAACAGCTATAAATAAGTTACCAAAAAGAAATCAACTTCACAAATATAAAATTGAAGTAAAATGGGTAGAGAACAGTTATTTTGAAACAGATCTGAGGCTTTCAGTGGACTGCCAGCTCAAGGTGTCAGCAACTCTGAAATGGCACCTCACTGGGCTCTGCCCACTCTGGCTGAAACCTGTAGCACTGAACTCAATGCCAGGACGAGTTTAAGAATGACCCAACCTTGGTGAAGATTGCCTGGAAGACAGTCTTAGTATAAGGATAGAGCAAAGGCCCTGGGCAGGTTTGTCCTGAAGAAGACAAGATTCAGGAGGTCCATATGTGATGACTGTCTTCAAATATTTGAAGAGAGATCATGTGAAAGAAGAAATAGACTTGTTTTACTTGGCCCCAAAAGGCAGAACTAGGAGCAATGGATGAAATTCAGAGAGACATGGTGTCTCTACAACCCAGCCGGCAGCCAGCTAGTGAAAAATTATAGTAAGAGGTGAGGCCACAAAGTTATCAAGTTGGATGCTCGTGCCATAAGCTTTGTGGGGAGGCTACAGAACCCCCTTAGGACAGAACAGAGAACTAACTGTGCTTCTCAGGAGCCTCACAGCCTTGATCCCAAGAAGTGAAAGCAGGTTATATGGGGAAAGTATGAGACCAAGCAGGGTCAAAGTAAAGATGAACAGATTAGAAAACCAAAGATGACACTGAGAACACAAAATTGTTGTAGAGCTAAAAATTTTCCCAAATCAGGGAAGAATAACCCTTATAAGAGAAAACTCAAAAGAAAAAAATGGATTTCCCACAAAGACTGCATGGAACCATAGAAGAAATGAAGGGACAAAAAAACCCAAAGACTCTAAGGGAAAAAAAAAAAAAAAAAACCATTAAAGAAAGTGGTAAGCTTTTCCTAAGGAAGTGACTTTAAAAACTAGAATAATTTTTAAAATCTCTGTTGGGAATATTAGAACGGGGCAGCTAAGTGGCACAATGGATAGAGCACTAGCTCTGAAGTCAGGAGGACTTGAGTTCAAATCTGGCCTCAGACACTTAACACTTCCTAGCTGTGTGACCCTGGGCAAGTCACTTAACCCTAATTGCCTCAGCCCCCCCCAAAACAAACAAAAAAAGAAAATATTAGACCAAAACGGGAAAAAACAACAACCAAGAACTAACATATAGGAAATCAAACACAACTGACTTGCAAAGCAAAACAAGAAATGGCTTAAGAAACACTGGATTCCTGAAAATCATAATTAAAAATTTGAGGCACTGTATTTCAAGGCATCACAAATAAAACTTGTAGAGGCAAAGTGGAAAAATCCATTTATCATTTTCTAAAATTCCCAAAGTAAAGATTCAAGAATGAAAAAAAAGAATTAAAATCTAAAGGGAGGGGAGAGAGTTGTAACAATTGGGCTTGGAATGGATAAACTACATGATTGTTAAGAATATGATTCTTAGGAAATGATGAAAAACTTGCTTTTTTGTTGTTGCAATATAAATAATATGGAAAAAGATATTGTATAATTTCAAATTTATAAGTGATGTTATGTTTGCCTTCTGAATAGGTGACTGAGAAGCAGGAAGGAGGAGAAAATTTGAAATTCAGAAATTTAAAAAAAATGTGAATAACAAATAATTTTAAAAGGGGAAAAATAAAGGATGAAGAGAAAAATTCAGAGAATCCTGGGCAGCATATGCTGATGTAGAGTGAGCAGAACTAGAATAATGAACAAAAGGACAGCAGGACTGTTAAAAACAAACAAAAAAAACCCCCACAACAAAACTTTAAAAAGACTCAAAAACTCTGATGAATGCAATGACAAACCACATTTCCAAAGGCCCTATAATGAAGCATAGCACCCCTCTACCTCCAGACAGGGAGGTAAATTCAACATGCAGAAAGAAAGATAGATTTTTGGGCATACTCAATGTATGGATCTGTTTTGTTAAGCTATGCTTATTATTTTTACAAGTTTACTTCAAGGGATAGAGGTTGGGATTAATTTTTAAAAAGAGCAAGGTAGTCCAGAGCTAGGGATCAGCAGTCTTTGTTGCCAAAAATGTCAATGAGACATTTTTTTAAATGCACAAGAAAATTCAGATGAATGCACAAACAGAAACGTGTTGAAAGGAACATGTAAATTTTATAGCAATTTTTAAAATCAGAGACAAATTTGGGCATGTTATCAGGAAAAGCTTCCTGTTAAAACAGCCAAGAACTGGAATACGATGACTTAAGAGGAGTTGGGTTCCCCTGCTTTGGTAGTTTTCAAACTGTCAGATTAGCATATAGCAGGGATTCTGCTCAAGTTTGTGATGAACTGGATGGCCACTGAGATTTCCATAACAAACTATCAAATCTTGTGACTGATTCTATAGGGCTAGTCACCTAAATTCCCCAAGTAATTATTTAAATATTGGGAAAGTACTTAATTGTATTTTTGTATGCAACTATATGCAGATGAATAGTTGATACAGAGATTCATCTTCATTGCTGGGCAATAGTCAGGTTAAAAACAATGAAAAGTATTAACTAAAAATGAGTGTATAAAGAAGCTGGAAGTAAAATTTACACACTATAAGTTAAGACAATTCATTTTATAAAGTTGGCTTTGCTTAAAAGTTAAAAAAAATTAGAACACTAAAAACATAATTTTGTTTTCTTTGTGAAACATTAATGCCTCAGAAAATTAGAATATTCATAAATTATGTAATATACTTCCATTCTTAGGGATACTTATTTTAGTAAGGAGGTCTAAGATTTAATAGCAGATCAAAGTGTTCAGATATGTTTGGGTAACTGACAGAAAATGAAAAACTGGCAATATTTGTCACTTTTCTCCAAACATTTTAAGATATTCCAGCAATCAAATGATCATTTACAGCAAAGTCAAGTTCAAAGTTGTTTATACTAAGATATAAAGGCATTTAAAAAACTCTCAATATTCCTACTGTCATGACTGTTTAAAAAAAAAAACAAACCACTATCTGAAATACTCATACAAAAGATATACAAATACTTACTTGAATATAATCAACTGGATTCTTTCCTTCCCCTTCCTCAGAAACAAGGGCTTTACCTTGCTCCCTTAGATATGAGCTCATACACTCACACATAGTTTTCAAACCGTTTGGCACACGGCTAAATAACTTGTACATGCAGGCAAGGTCTACAATTAGAAAGAAAAAAGTGATTACAGTAAACTTTTTAAAATGTGAGTAAAAACAAAGCACTCTATTCTAGAAAGGCTATGAATTAATGCTGCAATTAGTGGTCTTCACTGTGATGCTCAATATGCAATTAGAAAATACAACTAGAATTTAGATATTACACAAATAAGTTTGATTCAAACTAATTTTCCCTGAGATGTATTAAAAGGTAAAAATATAAGAGAGAAATATCAAAATACAAAAATTAGACACACTTACAGCAAAACAATTTTTCAAAATGACACCAACAAAATTTTAGAGGAGAAACTAATTCATTTATCTACTATAATTCTTGTATTAGATATATGGTTGCTGTACATACCTTATAAAAATGAAATTGTGGTGACAATGTTTATGATAACAATTAGGGAGAAAAAAATCAAAATGACCTTAAGCTCCATAGGTATTGAAAACAATTTTTTGATTCTGTATATCTTTTGAAAGAGTCATGTGATAATCATGACCAATTACTTCAGCCAAAGAATGTAAGAATCATATAAAAAAAGATAGTGAAAAACTGCTTAAGACAAACATCATTTGAACATTTCTCATCCTTGTAAACTTTGTTTGAAACAAAAGGAAAGAAAAGTCTGCTTTTCACTAAACCTCAGAATAACTCTACAAACTCCTCTACTACATGGAAGCAATAAATATCCTACCACAATACCTATATTATAAAATTTTGTTATACTGTAAATTTGTCATCTTTCATTTAGGATATAAACACTGCCCCTCTCCCATTTTATGGCTATTATTAGATTAAAATGTAAGAAACTTGAAATTAAAAAAATAAATTAAATACTACTCTATTAAATCTCCTTATGGTTTAGAACTAACCTTATGTTTTTGAAGGCTATGACAGTGGGAGTACCCAGAACAGCTTGTTGTACAAGCCCATTGATACCCATCACATCTGTCTACCGAGGATGAACCTATCTAAATTCAGAGAGGTTTTTCACTTTGTTGGCAAATAATCTCAATAAGACTTCACTTTCACTACTATGAATTTCTGTTGGGTGAGGATGGCAGGGGAGGGAGGGGGGAAGGATTACTTTCATCAAAATCTTTAGATTCCTGTACTGAATTATATTTTGATGAATAGCTTTTTTCTTCATTAAAATGAAATAGCTTAAGAGTGATTTTGTTATTATAATTATCACTTATTTGAAATATATTCAAAAGTATTAATAAGGGAAAATTTTTAAGTGGATTAATACTAACAAGATGTTCTTCAGTTTGGTTAAATCACACAGAGAATCTTGTTAATAAAGTATTTAGGGGCAACTAGGTGGTGCAGTGGATAGAGAACCAGGCCTGAAGTCAGGAGGACCTGAGTTCAAATTTGGCCTCAGAAACTTAACACTTCCTAGTTGTGTGACCCTGGGCAAGTCACTTAACCCCAACTGCCTCAGCAAAAGAAAAAGAAAAAAAAAAAACGTAATTTAACACACAATTTAAAAATGAAATGGGGAATATAAATTGTTATTTAGCATAAACCAAAACTTTTATCCCCATAGTTGTTTTAACATTTTTAACCTTTTAATAGAAAAATTACATTTTAAATTATTACTTTTGACCAATGAAGTTTTTTAACTATTATCTTAAAATGGTAAATGATTATTCAGAATCTCCTAATTAGAAACCTGACAATAATTACTACTGAATTTCTCAAGTTTAAAAACTAGTATTTTGAATCTGACTGATATAGCCATACCAAACTAAATTTGTAAAACAAAAGCACTTTGGGCAAACCAGTACCCAATTACCCCATTGTGAAGTTTGTATGTATGTAATTAAAAGCTGTAGCTTATACTTATTTTGTATATGGTTTTTCATTTTGTGTGTAAAAGAAAAAGACTGATCAGAAATGATGTAAAAAAAGGAAAGATTTTTGACAACAGCAGTAAAAATGACATTCAAGCACTATTTACTATACAGACTACTTCATATCCCCAAACTCCTCCTATAACTTGGAAAAAGTATGACAGACCAAATATGAGGAAAATACCTTAGAGTTTTCTAGGGAATAATAACCAAAATAACACAAATGATTAAATTTTGTTTGGTGCCTACTATGTTTCACACTCTGTACAAAACACTTTATAAAAATCATTTCATTTGATCCTCACAACCCTGGAAGGCAGATGCTATTATTATTCCTATTTTACAATTGAGAAAACTGAGATAAACAGGTGATGAGATAAGATTTAAATTTGGGTCCTTTTGAATACAGGTCTTCCCATCCTACAGCTCTGGCAGAACACAGAATTTGACCTAAATCTCAAAGGAAAGCAAGAATTCTAAGAGGCAAGAGTGAGGAAGGAGACGACTGTAGACATGAGAGTAAGCAAGGGCAAATACACAGAGAAAGGATCATAATTCTAGAGCTGAGAGAGGTAGGAGAGGTCACTGATGTGCCAAATCTTCCATTTACAAATGAGGAAACAGAGGTTCAGTGATGGTTAGTGGTGTGCTCAGGAACATAAAAGAGACAGAAAGAGGATTTCAACCCAGATCTTTGGAATTCCAATTTCCATATTCTATCAACTATGCAAGACTGCCTTTAAATGACAGTATTTGGCACCTGATTGGCTACCAGTTATCAAATCTTGTTTCTCTCTCCCCAAAATGTCTTGTATAGCTTCTCCTTCACTCTACTCAAACAATTACCACCCTAGTTCAAGGCCATATCACCTCTCATCTGCTGCAACAGCTTTGGCACCTGCTACTATGAATCAGATAAATCTTTTTCCATGAATCTTTTTAAATGATTCAGATATAGCTAGAAGCATTCCCTAACTCCTTTAGTAAAATTGGGTGTACAGAAAATAGCTATTAACAATTTTGACAATAAACACAAAGTATCAAAGAGTTGCATTTGTATTTTTTATTATTATATTATTAATTTAAAAACAAATTTGATGACAATGAAAATAGCATAAAAGCAATTGCTTTCTGTAGTTTCTCTGATTAAGTTTTAACTGCCTCTGTAGCCTTTGTCTTTTCTAAAGTCATTCTAGGAAAATAAAGACAAAAGAAAGTAGTGTGATATAATGGTGGGAGCCTTGGAAGCATATTATATTTCTAAAATCCTATAGTCTAAATATGAACATCAATAATACAGTTAACTTCAAAACAATGGAATATTTGACTTTTCTCTAAAATCTTAGAAAGTAAGAGTTTTCTGATCTTACCTTTCAATGTTCTTCAATATAAATTTAAAATTCTAAGAACTTTCCTAATAAAGTCTAAAAAAGTAACAGTTGACCACAACTATTCTGAAACCACATTAAACTTCACTTGAAAAAAAATTTACACACACACACACACACACACACACACACACTCTCTCTTTCTCTCTCTCTCTCACTCAATGTTTTAATTCTAAACAATCTCAAAATAGAAGTTCAGAAACCTGGGAAAAGATCAATGTCCACAATTACTTTTTAAAAAATTTATAGGAAAAAGCATCCTGGAGCTCACCTTTTTTCTGTCAAGGGGAAATTCAAGTGAAGGAGGGAAAATGGAGAGAGAAAAGAAGGGAGCCAGGAGATTATAAAGTTCTTCTAAAACAGTTCTAAGATTCTTAGTAGGCAGACACGCCAGAAGCAGAGAAGCTCAAGTACTTAACATCAATAAGAGTAATCCCAGAATGATGCTCTATTATTACCCCTGAAGAACCTACATCAATATTTGAAAAACCACAATTAATTTCAAAAACTGATAAAATTTAAAGAACCTGCTAATACTTGATATTTTTAAAACTTACCTTCTGTTTTTCCATTTTTCAACATATGCACAAGCCCAGAATTCTCCATTTCTACTATGGTTTTCATATGTTTAGAAATTAGTTCTCTCTCAACCACCTTCACAATCGGCTCCTCAGTCGATTTGTCCAAGCAGTGCATCACTCGTTCTATTTCTTCATTAATTCTTGCTTCTACTTTCTTTATATAAACTGAAGCACTGTTTTCAGCTAAAAATTTCTGACTTTCCATCTGTTATTTAGAAAAAAAATTTTATGTAACTTTTTTTACACATAGAAGACCTAAAACTTACATTTGTGTTTTTATTTTCACTTCTACACTACTGATCATAAGACAGTATCTTAAAAAGGTGTCATGAACACTTTATGTATTTGTTCAAAGGATCCTAATTATAATGGTTCTTAAAAAAAAATCCAGTCTATAAGTCGAATATATTCTTATATTACACCTAAGTCTGAAAAAGTATACCCTTGAAGCTAAATAAGTCTAGCAATCTAAAACCAACTCTGCAGATTCTAATTGTTGTTTATTGACCCTTTCTCATTCTAATTTGATGAACATTAAAGAGAGTATGAAAAATACATGATAAATGAGAAGGTAGCTACCCTAATCTACAGAGAAATTACCTTTTCAATGTATCTTGTATAAAGACCATGATTGTCAGATACCTGAGTTAAATTCCTCAAGTTAACCATTTAACATATCTAGTAAAACTTCAGTCACTGTCCAGCATATACCAACTTTTGTTATAAAGTAACTGCCGGAATAATAATTATACTGCCTATTTTGGGAACCTGTTTTACTAATGAACATTTCAACTAAAGTGAAAACTCATTTAAATGAAATAGTAAAATGCTTTGTGCTACTCACCATATTTTTAGAAAAATGTTGTTTTCCATAAATTTAATTTACATCGAAAACTTTACTTTTAATTGTATTACACAGTATTACACAGTATGCATGTGGACACATTTTAAGAGCATTTACATCATTATTAATTTACCTGGAAGAATTCTGCAGACATCTCCAAAAATGGAGCTTCAAAATCTTCTTCATAAACTGATCTTCCTTCAAGACCTAGAATCATTAACATCTGGCAAGCATTTCTTATTGCACCTCTGTAAAAAGGAATTTAACAATTTAAACAGCAAAAGAAATTTTAAAAGGATCAAAACGCTTAAAATGTATTATATTCATGAAACTCAATCTGATTAAATAATCAACGTTCAAAGTTTAGAGAAAACACCTTTTGATCCTTTAAGAATATATGAAAGGAAATTCAATGCATCTTATTATTTAAAATTATAGCTTTAATCACTGACTCATCAGCTGAAAAATATTCACTCAAAGATTATTTCAAAAATTACGGCAGTAAACAGATTATCATACCTGTCTACAACTTCTCCTTTTCTCTCTCTTGCAATCATGTCCAACAGAGTTTGCCTGAGGTGATCTCTAATACACCCATATCGTACAACTTGATCTCGAAAAATAATTAATCCCAAATTGTAGACATTCTCCACATTATTTTGCTGGACATAGACACGGTCCTGCAATTCAAAACCAAAGTAAATAAGCATATATATTCAAAACCAAAGTGTGTGTGTGTGTGTAAATAAACTTAATTTCTCCAAATCAGTAAAAATAAATAAAATTTTTAATGCATTATTTTGAGGTAAAAAATAGGCTTAGTTGTACTCAAATTTATATAAAAATTGCTTTAATTATCTAAAAGTCATGCACAAGAATAATCTTGGCCATACAAGGCAGCCTGGTTGTCTGTACTATGTTATCAAAAATCACAGAATCTGTGAGCTGCAAGGGATTCCAGAAACTATCGGATTCACTTCATCTACCTTTGCTGTTTAAACCTTTTGTGAAGAATGGACCCTGATTCTGTGATAGCCTTTTTTACTTTCAAATATCTCCGAGATTCATAAACTTTTTCTTATGTAGCTTCTACCCTTTGTTCATAAATCCTGCTTTCTGAGGACAGGGGAAACAGGCCTAATTCCTTTTCTACATTATAATCTCTGAAAGATTTGAAAGAAATTAAACCCACATTCTCCAGCCCAAGCTAAGTATTCAACTGAACCTTAGGTAGTATGATCTCTAATGGAATTTTCTCATGATAAAAATATGTATTTATTTTATAAATGCTTACTTGTATACAAGTGCTTTCTTAACAGGCCATAAGATATATGACCCATCAGTCTAGTACAATGTTGATGTTCAGGAGACAATGTTTTTTGACTGATGATCTCAAAGCTTCTGACCATCTTACTCAAATCCCATTCTAAAATGATACCCAATACTGAACAGAATTATATATATATATATGTATATATATAGATGATAGGTCTATCACTTTCCTAATCCTATTTACTAAAAATTTCTTTAAAATGCACTTTATTATGGGATTAATACATAATACTGTTTCATGAGCTTGCATTCCATCAAAACCCTCTAAGATTTTTCACTGTGAAAAATGCAAGCCACTCATACCACACAACTGTAAAAATGGTATGTGGAACTCACAATCATTGTACTACTGTTATTACTAAACTTTTTTCATTATACTGCTATCCAAGACCTTGACAGATTGTTTCTGACAGCTAATATGTTAGCTTTTTCCTCTTGGCTTTGTATTTTTGCAAATCTGATAAAGCAAGTCAGCAATATCCTTATCCAAGTCATGGATAAAAAATTTAACATAAGCCTGTCAGTTGCACCAACTTCTTCCAAAGAAGTTAATCCCTGAAAAGACCCAGATTTTAATAGTAATTGCACTATTCTTATTAAAAGCAGAAAAACAAACTGTTCCTCCAAAATGGGAAATGGATTACTCTATTACGTACATATGATAATTCTGAGAAATGTAACTGGGTTCAAAGTGATAGTACAGAAAGTTAAACTACAAAGATTCAAATGAAGACATCCCAAAAGAAAACAGAATTCAAGTTAAATTCAATAAGCATTGTTAATAACTATTGTTTAAATTAAAGCACAAGTGCCCAGTGGCATGTAAACCAGTTACAATCATTGTAATTTATTACTTTACATATATAGTCTAGAGTTTTTTCAGGAAAAAAAAAAATCAGCTCACTGGTCTATAGTCTTTAAAATTCCTTTTCCTTACAAAAAATAAGGGGATAGAAAGGAATAGGGTAAGTGAAGAGATTCCCAGATCTTTGTTGTCCTTTCTTTTCCATGGCAGTTTCAATTCATTCTTAACATTAGCGCTGCTGAATCTTTTTAAAGGACCATGTCATTTCTTTGTATTCATCTTCCATTACCTGTCTTTTGCTTCAAATTTGACTATAATATTAGTACTTTCAGAAATCTCCATTTTCCTTCCACATCAGAAATGATTATCTTGTGTTTTTACCATTTCATTCCTGAATTATCCATCCCTCCTGGGCCAACTTTCTCCCTGGAATTTAAAGCCAGAGGACCCTAAAAAGTTACATCAAAGGATATTTTACAGCTTTTCTTGGAGGAGCAAGTAAAAGAGTTGGGTTTCAAAATATAACCAAAGCCAGTAACATTTCATGGGATTCTTGGTCACCTTCCCTCACATTATTTAGAAGCACAAAGAAAAAAAAAACCATCCTGAAGATTACAGCATCACAGATCAGAGGATTACTCATTTACAGACATCAGGATACATCAGGGATTATTTTGTAAAAAACCCCTAAGTTTTACAGGTGAAGACACTTGAGGACTGGGCTACAACAAAGGTCTTGTTCAATGGAATAAAAGATAGGTGCAGGACTGGAATCCAGGTCCTCTAAACCCAACTCTAACAGTTTAAATTTCATTCAGAAATACTTGTCACATGAAGTGAAAGGAAAAGTGTAAGAAAAACTAGAATGTCAGCAAAGATGAGAAATGAGACCTAAACTACTCAGATCCTCTGGTGCCAGAGGCAGTGCTGTTTACACTGCACTATGCTGCATTCTGTATTATATAGTTAGGATAAAGAAGAAAAAAAAATTTCAACACTCTAAAAGAGTGAATAGAATCTAGTTAGACTTAATAGAGATACAAAACATTAAATGCAGGTTAAAAAAATAGGTTTAATATAAATGAGACAAAATATGCTAAGTCAGTCATCTTAAAAAGATGGGGAAGGTGTTAACAGTCTGAAAGTTCAATAAGTACAGTGTGCAACTATAGGAAAAAAAAAAGGCTTATGTAATCTTAGGTTGCATTAAGAGAAGTCTAATAGCTTCCTCCCCCCCCCCAAAGAAAATGATGGCAGGGGCTATATTTTGTGCTCTCAGGTGAAACCAAACTGCCAAAGTGAGAAACTGTGTTCAATGTAGCATATTATATTTTAAGGACTTTGATAAGTGAGTAATATGGTAAAAATACTAACTATGGCATATGGAGACTATATTAAGAACCAGGAATTTTTAATCTGTAAAAGACAAAATTTATGGCTCTTACATGGAAAGAAAAAAAGAAAACACTTGTTCTGTTTGTACCAATACCTGTATCAGGAGTAGTAGGTTCTCTTAATTTTTTATAACTATGCTTCTTAGGCAATTTGTTAATACTGAATAATTTATTCTGTAATTCCCCAAGTAATGGATCCCAAGTCTTTACTGTCCCCCCAAAAGTGTTATGATGTATATTTTGGTGTAAAAAGAACTTTTCTTTTTATCTTTGATCCCTTTGGTATATAGGTCATAAGGGATAATCTCTGGGTCAAAAGGTATGGATATTTTTATCACTTTTCAAGGATTTGCTTTCTAGAATTGCCTAGATCCATTCATAATTCTATTAGCAGCAAATTAATATGCCTTTCATCATTTATTTTCTATAACTAATTTATTCTGATATTTTGTCATCTTGCCAATTTTCTTGGTATGAAGTGAGACCTCAAAGATGTGTTGATTTGTATTTAGTAGTGATTTGTATTCATCATATTGACAATGAGAACTGTAATCATGTCAACATTAAGACACTGATTTATCTTACATAATTAAGATATTAGTATACCTTACAAGAATGGTTATCTCACTATATATACTTGGTCAGATCCTTATTAGAGTTGAGGCAAAAATTTCTCCCCAACTGACACATTCCTTTTTAGCTTTGATTTTGTATGCAAAAAAGTTTTTTTTTGTTTCATGTCATAATAATTACCCATTTGTTTCTTTATCATCTTTTCTATTTCTTGATTAGAATTAAGGATTCTCTATGAAACCATATTTAATTTTTTTTAACCTTATCTGGTTTTTTTTATTAATGGTATGACTTTAAATATTCAGGGTCCATTTCCATTTGGAGATTATTATGGTCTATGGTATGAAATGTTGGTATAAAAATAATTTCTGCCAAATAACTTTCTAGTTTTTCTGGAAGATCTTGCCCAAATAATTTTTCATTTCCTATTTTCAAATAATGACTTACTGAGCAATTGTTTTCAATTTTTCTATAGTATATTACATGTAACCATTTTTCCCACTTTAAAATCATTAACAATTTTGCTAACTGCTGTATACTGTAAAATGACATCAAAGTCCTAGTCTTCATTTCTAGTTTTTTTTTTCCCTTGTACATTTTCCTTATGCTCTTGCAAATGAATTTAACTATTTTGTCTAAAATAAAGTACATTAGATACAATTTTTCTTGCACAACTGTGATAAGTGTGGAAACATGTATACATATATTTGATTTGTCAAGTATTTTAACATAATTAACATGTAGTGGATTTCCTGCCATCTAGGGGAGGGGTAGGGGTGGGGAAATTTCTAACAGAAAGCTTTGTAAGGATCAGTGTTGAAGAATTACCCATACATATGTTTTTCAAATAAAAAGTTTTGATAAAAAAAATACATAAAATAAAATACATTAGCCAATATCAACATTAATGAGTGATTTCTCCTCCCCCTCGCGCCCCCCCCCCCCCAGCTTTGTTCACTTTATCCCTTCCTGGTTTGGGTTTTCCTCCTAATTGTTGAAAATTTATACAGCATTTGTATGATCATAGGATCAAAGTTAGAGTACATAAGATCTTAGAAGCTGTGTCCAATCCCTTTATTTTATGAGCACACAAAGTTTAAGTGGATTACCCAGGATCACATAGCCTTAAGTGTCTGAAAAGATTCAAACCCAGATCTTCCAAGTCCATCCCTATTCTATCCTGCATTCCTAATAAAGGGCATTCTAAATGCTGAAAATTAGAAAAAGGCAGAAGTCTCTTTGCTGCCTTCAGGAAGTCTTTTGGGGATACAGATGACCTCTGAGTATTCTAGATGACTAGCATTAAACAAAACAATGATCACCTGTAATCCATCTTCACCCATAATATTTTTAACTCTAATTGTGATGAAGAATGTAATATGGAGGTAATATACACGGTGACATTTTTATTTGTGTCCCCCCCCAAAAAAAAAAAGTTTGATAGTTTTAATCTGTAAATCTATCAAGACCAAGGAATTTTTCCTTTATAACAGCTGTTTTATGATCTGTTAAATTTCATGCCCTGAGATATGGATAAGATCTCTTTCATAATAATGTGGATCTCTTGCATTTTCTTTTTTATTTAACTTGCATTTTAATAAGTATTCTTCCATTACTTTTAAATTTTTGGTTTTGCTATAATTCTTTGCTTTTATATGTAAAAGATTCCATCATTTGTTTTTTGTACTTGATTTTCTGTTATAAAACGTGTTTTATAAATTTTGTTATTCTATTCAAGGATCCAACTTTTTTTTTTTTGCTTTTTGCTGAGGCAATTGGAGTTAAGTGACTTGCCCAGGGTCATACAGCTAGGGAATGTTAAGTGTCTGAGACCAGATTTGAACTCAGGTCCTCCTGACTTCAGGGCTGGTGCTCTATCCACTGCACCACCTAGCTGCCCCTAAGGATCCAACTTTTAACTTTAAGTCCTACAGACTTTTAATTCTCAATTTCCAAAATCTCCACTTTATGCTCATTTAGTATTTACTTATGGATTTCCTAGTTTTAAAAATACAACCTTTGTTTTCTAAGTTGTTTATACATATTTTTAAGAGATTTTACTTTAGTCACATGCTGGAAAGTTTGGGGGTGTTGATTCATTATTAATATTTTCTGCCTATTACCTATAGTTTTCATGACTTTTTTCTATGATCCACTTATTAACTGGTACATAAATAGTCTCTTGTTCAAGTTCTATCTTTTGCTTACATTCTATCATTTGCTTACATTAATTTTGTTACATTAACTGTGATAGAGAGCATGAGGAATGTTTTTAGTGTTCTGTTATTATTTATTTATATTCTTTATTATTTATTTAAAATCTATCTGAATACATGACCTAATTTTTGTAAAACTATTTTGTAAAACAAAAATAAATTTTAATATTTTCATTCAGTTCTGTATTCTTTCTAGGCAGCTATTTAAAAAAAAATTAACTTTGTCCTACTCTGAGATTAGAATATTAAGGTCTCCTACAATTATTGTGTTGTTAATAACTTTTCCTTTGGTGCATTTGTCTATTATTGATACTGCTTCATCATCCACAGTAATTTTAAGTATAACAATTTCTTTGTTTAGAATTAGATGATAGATTATTTCTGCTTTCTCCAATAGCATGGCTTGAAACTCCTAATGTCTGATCTAGATGCTGCATGGTAAATTTAATTCTAGTCTCTAATTTTTTTTTTAATTTTGTATATTTCATTTTTTTTAAATATATTTTTGTATGCATCTAATTGTTGGGATTTGTTGTCTCACCCATCCTATCACTTTTTTATTTTATTAGACTGTTAATCCCTTCATACTTAAAATTTAAATATAATTGTTTTCTTCCATTCATTCCTTTTATACTGGTTTTATCCCTTCCCTTTTAAAATCAGTTTGTCGTGCTTATAGTACTCAATTTGAAGCTAATATACTTTTACAAGAGTCCTGTAGCTCCACTGGAGCTTTAGTTTCTTAACTTTAGTTTCTTTTACTTTCCTTCTCATATTCTGACTGTTTTTCTTCTCACAGAAGATATAAATTTACTTAAAGGGCATTAAAGAATCTAATTCAAACTCAAATTTTGAGTTAAATCCAATTCTTTTTTTCTTATTCAATTTGTTCTTATTTTTAAGCACCTCAGGTCCTTGAGCTTTCATTTTCCTTAAACCCCTCAATCCAGTTTTTGAAAAAAGCTTTTGAGAGTTGATTTTGTCTTTTGTTGATAATTATGTCTACTTACATGTCATTTGTTTCTATTTTTTAAGGTGCTAACTTGTCAAGTATTGCAGCTCACCTGTGGAAGATTTTGGTTTTTGGCAGAAATTCTTCAAATTCTTCTCTTTAGCTTAAGCTCCATCTTTCTTCAGTGATAGCAGGATTTAGCAGTGAAAGACATGATTTTTGGTTGCAGTTTGAACTCCTTGACTGCCTTTCACTTCAGTCAACAAGCACTGCTTAAGTGCCTTCTCTATTATCAGGTACTGTTTTCTTGGCTTCTGTGGCTACTTGCAAAATTTATTATTTGTTCTTGAAATTCTAATCTCAAGTGTAGAGTTTTTCTTTGGTGGCACAGTGTGGATGCATATTGATGAGTGCTTTATTGTCTCTACTCCTGAATTACTTTGTTGCAGTATAGTACTCATGGCTGGATAAAAAAATCAACATTTCACGTCACTTGGGAGTACAAAAGAGGGATTTAGGCCAAGTCAGTGCAATAGGGGAACCAATAAGGAAAGGCCTAGCAAAGGGAGAAAGTAGTGGGTGGGAATAGAACGGAATAGGATTTATTACAGTGCCTAATACCAGGGTAAGTTGGGCTATGGTAGGAATGCAGAATGAAAGGAAGGACTTAAGTTCTTTAATATTTTATGAATTGTTTAAAATTTAAGTGTAACATTTCTTATTTTAAAGAGTTGACTTTCATGATTCTGCACCTGGTGCCAAACTTCTTTTCCTAAAATTTTGGTATGGGTGAAATCTAAGGGAAACAACTACTCCACTGTCTTACTGTTCTTTCCCCAAGAAGATAAAACATGGAAAGCATTAAACAACACAACAAAAACAAAGCTGAATGTGTCTTGATGGAAAATGAATGGTTATCTAAGTGGGAGTCATTTCATAATCACCTCTGTGGGCACAGATGATTCTTGTAGAGTCAAAATGCAAATCAGAAGAATCAAAATGAAATAAAGGTACAGTATAAAATTACAGCAGTTTCAACTTCAACTTGCTTAGTATGTTATTAATGCTCAGAAGTGGGAAATGGAACAATAAAAAGACACTGAAATCAAATGTTACCATTTCTCACAGAAATGTAATTAATATAAGGAAATAATAACAGCAAAGAGCCCAAATGGGTCCAGAAACTGTCTTAGACAACACATTTACTTACTACCCAGATCAAAATAAAAGGGCAATAATACTCATCATTTTAGAGCTTAATCAGGCCAAATCTGGCAGGTAAGAATAGTTTTTTACATTTTAAAGCATAAAATTTTACTTTCAAGCAAACAAACAAACAAACAAAAAAATTCTTAGCTTGGGCCCATTTTTGGCCCCAGGTCAGCAGTTTGTCAAACTCTAATAATTTCATATGAAAAATTCCTCAAAGGACAGTAAAATGTTATGAACACTATAGTTTCACAGAGTATCAACAAGCAATGGAAGGAAATTTATTTGTAGAAATTGTTGTGGGATCCAATTAAACCATATCACTCTAACAGCATTTAGAAAGAGAAATTATAAAAAATACAACCAGAAAAACAATGAATATAAATGAAAGAAAAAAAAATGTAACAGCAGTTCTATAAGAAATTATTTTCTTTATCAATAACAGTGACTACACTGTTTTATTTTATCAGCTCAATTTCTGACATGCTAAATAAGTAGGTAGCAATGGTACTAATGAAGATAAAAGAAAAGCAGTTGGAACAGACGTAACATAGAAGGATATTTTTACTGAAGGTGATATAATTTAAGGAATACTGGAAGTGACTTGATATATGAAAGAGATGACAACAAACTGAGGGGGGAAAAAAAGAGTATTTACTATCCAAAACTACAACTGCAAAGTCATCAATATCTGCCAAATCATCTGTCTACTTTCTCATCTTTATAAGAATGATTTACACATATAGCATCCTCGATGAAAACATGAGAAGGAAACAGATAGAATTTCAAACAATTTTCTAAGAAACTAGGAGGCAGAGTTGCATGCTGGACTTAAAGAGTAAGGAACACTTGAGGTCAAATACTACCTCAGACACTTACCAGCAGTGTGACTCTGGACAAGTCACTTAATATCTCTCAGCCTCAGTTTCCTCATCTGTAAAATGAGGATAATAACAACACTTACCTAACAGGGTGGTTGTGAGGATCACATGAGATAATGTATGTATGTATGTATGTATGTATGTATGTAAAGTGATTTGTAAATCTTAAAGCACTACATAATTGTTATTTATTATTACTACAGTAGATTACAGTTGTATAATTACATAAAATGCATGGAGTCTAAGATTATTCTATTTGTACATCTTAGAGGATAAAAAAGGCTGTAGCTTTTAAAGTCTTTCCTTCAGCAAGATATGTCCCATGCATGTTAAAATCATATACTATTCCTTGATAGACAAGAACTTTGACAATTGTCTCCCAATCAATTCACTATTTAACAATAACTGAAGCATAGAAGCCTACCAGATCTTTTTTTGTCATTATCACAAAGAATGTACACTGCAAGATCTAACAAAGAGTGGTTTCCTTATTGATTAAAGTTTCTAACCTTGATTTAAGAGAAATCACGAACTTATAGAAACAGAAAATACTTCTTTATTTTCACCAACCTTTAATTTCCTTGGTAACCGTATGTATTTTATGGATTTAAGAAAACTGTGCTGAGAAGGGAGCAAGATGCTTCACCAGATGGCCAAAAGGGTCCATGATACACACAAAAAAGGTTAAGAACTCATGGCACAGATGTTGAGGTCTTCCAGATGCCAATTACAGATGACACTGCATAGATTATATAAAGTAGAGAATACTGAAGAACCTCCTAAAGAAATTCATATTGTCCAAAACTTCACCATAACAATGCATACAAGAATCACTATGTAGATGAAGAATGATTGTTCAGAATATAGCACGCAATAGGACAGACAGTTCAAAGACCCAGTATATCAATATTTGTTATCTTGGACAGACACAATAGATGGTTAATGAGCTAATCCAGAAGGGAATGCAAGGGGAAAAGTTAACTGGATTATTTCAGAGAAATTGTACAACACTTTTAATGATCTCAAGCTACTTCCTAAATATATATATATACATGCACAATACACAATACACAACTCACACAAGCACACCCTCCACACAAATACTTTGCCAGTGACTCCATGAACCTGCAATTCATCTGTATCAAAATTACTAAAGAATGGTAATTATGGATATTCCACAGGACAATGGAGAAATTAAGGGCAAGTGCAAGCAGACCACAGTATTTTGCTGTGATCCAATGTACATAAGTAGTGATATGTAAAACACACCATTTGAAAGATATTATGGGAAAAGGGAGGTGGAAAAGGAAGTCATAAAGAAAGAACATGGGTAACAAAACAGATGGACAGCCCAAATACTACACTGATATCTAGGTAATATTAAAGACCTAAAGAAGACTTGCATAATGTTAGAATGGTGATTCCATGAGACAGCAATGACAAGAGCTGCACAGGACAAGAAAGTATGGACTAAGATAATGCCCACAATCAATGGAATCAAAAATTTACTTTAACTCTGCTAAGTTATATAAGTTATAGAAGGTAATCTTGAAAAAAGAAAAGTCAACCCCCTCGCCAGAAAACAAGAAAAAGAAAACAGGAGAACTATTATCATGTAATTCAATGCACCATACTTGGCAAACTGGAATTCCTATTCTTAAATGTAACAACTGAAAGGAAATGTGGTCTCATGGAGTTTTAATGAAAACATTAAACACAGCTGATCACTTAACAGTAAATAGAAAAAGATTTCAATAACAGAACTATTACATGATTTGAATATATATAGAATTCTTGCTGAGATAATTATAGATCTATACTCCACAGAATAAAAATGAATTTGAAATATTTGTTTGCAAATATAAATACTGTAAATATTTTAAAAATTTTTAAATTTATTTTATTTTTAAAAATTTACAATATTGCAAAGTACAAATCTAAATAAACAAATAATCTGAACATAAATGTATGAAAATCCTCATTTACACAATATACAAAAAAATCTACCATGAAGCACAGATAGACAAATTGTATGTATGTGCTTCCTTTGTGCCAAGAATTGTTTTCAATTCTGGGGAAAGCAATACAAATAAGACTGCCATCATGGAACTTGTACTAAAATGGCATAAAGGGGATTTGAAACTGGGGTGGAGGAAACCAAAATATCAGGGAAGAATCTGGGCATGACTGATTACGAAGAGATTTACCATAAAACTTCTTTAAATAGTAGATTGTTCAAGTTTTAAAATTTTGTTTAGTTTACTGAAAACTTGGATGGATGGGGGTCTAGGGCGCTACTAGCTCCCTGTAAGACCTTTAAGTTAGCTCTTTGCCTTTTCTAGGTCTCAGTTATCTGAACATGAAAGTGTTAAACAAAACCAATTCTAAAACTTCTCTAAGCTTATGCCTTCTGAAACTAAGAATAAACAGTTCTTAAGCAGAACTATTCACATATTTACCCTACTAAATAGGCACCAATGTCTGTTAAACGTGAACTCGTTCATAAAGAATAGGGTAATTAAAACTGTCAAGTAGAATACTGTTATCTAATTTATTTCTTAAATTCAAAAAAGCTTTAACAGAAATTTGTTTTGAGTAATTCCTAGTTTTATTAAAGATGAATACCATCAGATTTGTAATTAATTGAACAAACCCACACTTCTAGAGCACTTATGCTTAAGGATTTTTCATATTTTCTTTTATTCTGTCTCACTTCCTTAAAATGATTCCAACTACAGGTAGGATCGATTTTAAAAAGATGCTGTACTTTTAATGTTTCAAAAAATTTGTCTAAATATATCTCAAATTTCCCATGAGTTCATCCTTTTCTCATCCTCTTAGCTGACAACTTTGCCTCGTGTGCCGCTAAAAAAATTGAGGCCATTTCCTTAGAGTTCCTTCTTATCCTTTCCTCACTTCACATCATTCAGATATCTTAAGTCACTATCTTCTTCATGTCTGTTTTACATGAAGAGATGGTCCATCTTCTTGGCAAGGTGAAGTACTCTAAATGTATAAAATCAGTCATTTTTATCTTGTCTTCTCCACATCTCTCTTCCTCTATCATTCCCACCCTCTCACTTCTCAATATCTCCTGGCTGCTTCCATACTGCCTGCAAATATATCGATATATTCGTAAGCACACCAGCCCCATCTTTAAAAAGAATTTTATTGCATGACCCATTCATATTTGCTCCTTTTGTGACTAAACTCCATAAGGAGATCTCAATCAGTACCCTCCTAAACCCTCTGCAATCTGGCTTCCAAACTTAGCACTCCTCTGAAACTTATGTGTTTGGTGTAACTAATGATTCCTTCATTGCGCACTCTAATGACTTTTTCTCAATCCTCCCCCCTTCCTAACTGGCCTATGACACTACAGATCATCCTCTTCTTTTTTGATACTCCATCTTGTTTGGTTTTTGTGACAATGCCCTCTCTCCTTGTTCTCTTCCTTCCCAGTCCCCTTCAGTTAGGCCATGCTCACTTTGTATTCCCCTAGGTTATATACAGGGTCTTATTCTCTTCCTCTACTTTTTCATTAAACTCACTAGTTTCCATGGCTTCAAATACCTCTAAGCAGATGGCTCTTAGATCTATTTATCCCACCCGAACCACTCTCTCAAGCTCCAGTCTTGCAATTATGCCTATCAGATATTTTGAATTTGACATCTTGTCTCTAACTTAAAAAAAAAAAAAAGTCCCAAACTGAATTCATAATCTTCCCTACATATGGCTTCAGGTACTGTTTCTGTCACCCTTGAATCCTCACTTTTTTTCACTGCCCCCCAACTCCTCCATGTATATAAGGAACATTTCATCACTTCACGTACGGGCTACTTCCACACTCCGTTGTTTGGACTTCCTATTTCAAGTTTCTTCTCAGCCTACCTCCCTATTCATTAAACTCTAGTATCCAACAGAAAAACTTGTTTGATTTTTAAAATCCTTCATAACCTGATTCCTTCCCACTTTTCCAGTTTTGTTTAATATTCTTCACAAAAGACACTCCACTACAAAAAGAAATTCCATTCCAAATAGCAGATGATAGGATAAAATATTTGGGAATCTATCTGCCAAGGAAAAGTCAGAAACTATACGAACTAAATTACAAAACACTTTCCACACAAATAAAATCAGACCTAATCAATTGGAAAAATATTAAGTGCTCATGGGTAGGCA